>JACSYO010000916.1:787500-868134 GCA_016806645.1 Ophiodon elongatus | reverse complement strand
AATTCCTTTTTAAGTTGTAATTAAATCTGTATAAAATGTAGTTGTTGAAATAATAAAACAAAATCAAACGTCCACTACTTAAATAAAATGTCAAAACAAGGATACATGTGTTCATTATGTTTAATTTTCAAATAACTGATGGTAAAATGAGAATATTTACAAGAAAAAAAATGTATATGATCTGTACAAAGAAATATACATGCAAAGATAAAAAACATAAAAACATGTCATTTATGAAACAAATGAAACTGGACACAAACACAACAAAAAAAGACAGACAATTAAAAAAAAAAAAAAAAAAAAAAACCCTAAACTGAGGTATCCAGTCCAAGCTTCCTTGTTTAATGGCCTGTGCACACCTTTAAAAATAAATAAAAAGGTAACAGAAGACTGTGATCTCTGTTCCCGGTAGAATAAGTTTAAACGTGACACATCCTAACACCATATTGGATCAATGTGTAGTAAAGTGGTTATACCAACGCCATGTCTTGTTTTAATTTCCAGGAAAAAAAAACAAAATAAAAAAAAAAACTATCGTTTAGTCGCCGTTTTAGGGAAGTTTTCTTTTTGTTGTTTAAATAAGGAAAAGGATCTCTGGAAAAAAAATATTTTGGCAACAAGTACATAAAGTTAGAACACCATTTAGTAAATGATGTACAAAAATGTCCCATTCAACTCTTCAAATAAAACGGCAACGCTCCTTTTTCTGTTTACGCATAAATCTCTTTCTTTAACTTCCTGCCTTTTTAAGAAAGGCCACGAGAGACTAAGTGAACCAATTGTGTTTAACTAGAGAAAACAACCATTCCACATGGTCATAGACTACCTCAAGTGAAACGTTGTCCCTATAAAACATTATTTATTAAGTACTATAAAGCTAGAGCAACTTTGGTGTACCAATACTACAGAGGCAAACAGTACAAAACGTGTTAAATAATTTTTGATTAAACCGTAATGATTGTAGATCGTGACCTCTAACCTCTGGCCTGGAAGTCGTAACACTCGAGAGATCAAATAAACACAAACTACCAGCAGTGCTTGCAGTACCAAGTACGTGCTTTTCTCTAGATTTATTACAGATACAACAGATGTCTTCATAAATAGTTGCATAAAATGTTAAAGCCGCAACATTGCACATGATAAATCAAACATAACATACAATGAGTGCATTTACAGTAATTTGTCCTCGTCTGCCTCCACATTCACTCCCGTCTGATTGGCAATCCCCGCTGCCGCTGAGGGCTCCGACAGCCTCGTGTCCCGCCGGCCAAAAGCAGGAGTCCACTGTGAATGTGAGGGGGAAGAAGGCAGAAGTCTATATACAAGGTAAGGCTTAAACATCTCATATCTGCGCAACACAAGTTTGTTCTAGGAAAAGCAAACGATGGATGTCTATTGTTTTCTTCTCGGATTGGGACAGTGCAGCATTGTTATTCGCGACACGGTCGTCATGGTATCTTAGATTAGGTACATTATATAAGCGCAGCCATCAAAAAAAAAAAAAGAAAAAAAAAAAGAAAAGAAAAAGCTCTGATCGGACGTACAAATGTCTCAATAAAGTCAAGGACCTCCGTCGCCGTCTCCAGGTGTCGACAGAGTCCAAAGAAGCAACTTTCAACTGATGAGCATTTTCTATAATTCATTTTTTTTCTTTTCTTGGAAACGTAGACAGCACTTTTCCTTTGTATACATTATTTCTGTAAGAAAGGGGGGGAGGCGGGGGGGGGGGCGCTTCTCAAAAGTCTTTGAGTTACAGTTTTAGTGTAAAAGAGCAACAACACACAATGTCTGTGTCCCTCCAGCAACAAGAGGGGAGGGGGGAGGGGGGGAGGAGGGAGGAGGGAGGGAGGGAGGGGGGGAGAGGGGGGGCAGTTTGCTCCCGGCGCCGCCGCTAGCAACGTCGGCGTCGCTTTCTCCTGAAAGCTCTGCGTCTGTGCAGTGGTGTCGAGGCTCGATCGATTGGCTCTTCTGATCAGCTTCAACTCTTGCAAAGGAAAATAAATTACTTCATAATGTTTTTTTTTTTTTGTTCGTTTTTTTTTTTTTTTTTTTTTTTTAAACTTAACTACAAAATTCGTTTTGAGTTGAAACCAGCAAGCAGCAGTAGACAAGGGCATCCATTAATTTACGTGATTGGTGAGAACTCGGTTCTCTCGGGCTCCGATTGGCTGACGACCTCAGCGGGTCTCAGGTTAATTGGTGAAAGGACTACAGGACTTTAGTAAATCAACATTCTGTGAAAGAGGATAAGATCAGCATTCATTATTTCTCCTTCCTTTTACATCTCGAACCATCAAGATGCTCGATTCCAGAGAGGCCTGCGGCCCCTCGAGTATCGTAGGGATCGGACTCGCGTGTCCTTTCCTGTTAAACTTGGGGCTGAAGGCGACTTTGGATGAAGCTCCTGACTCCTCCGATGGCCCGAGCGTCAGTCTGATGTTTCCTCCGGTCGATAAAGGAGATGAGGCGGGAGGTGTCCAGGCAGCCCTCCGCTCGGTCGGTCAGCCCGGCCTGCAGCCACGGCTCCTGGAGGCAGAGCCCGGCTGGAGGCCTCCGGACCGGGTCGGTCCTCAGGAGCAGGCAGATGAAATCCCGGGCCGCTTGGCTGACGCCCTGGAAGTAATCCCTGGGGAAGCTGAAGTCCAGCCGGCAGATGTTCAGGCAGGTCTCCTCGGCGCTCTCGTCGAGGAAGGGGGAGGCGCCGCTCAGCAGCACGTAGGTCACCACGCCCAGGCTCCACAGGTCAGAGGTCAGCGACACGGGCTCTCCGAGGACCAACTCCGGCGAGGCGAACTCGGGGCTGCCCAGCAGAGGGTGAACGTAGTGGAGACTGTTGAGCTGGACGGCGTCGCCGAAGTCTGTGAGTTTGACCGTCGGCTGGCCGCTGGAGCTGTTGGCCACCAGCAGGTTCTCAGGCTGGGAAAAGAGGTCACAAGGTCACCATCAGTCTACTGGAGTTACATTAACTACGGTCACACATTAACTTGTTGTTGCAAGAGAGAACATCACGCAAAGTCGAGTTGAGCTTCAGTATTTAAAAGGAAACAACAACGACCAACTGGAGATCCAATAAGTGCTGATGTTGTTTTGGGAAAAACTATTTTGCCACGTCATGACATGAAAAACTTAAGATTCAGATCATTGAAGCACACAACTCAGTGGAGTGCTGATCTCCACCAGGTGAGTCTACAACGACCGCTGATGCATTGTGGGATTAAATGACTGATCTGCCGTCTAGACTCGAATGGGTTTCGTAAAACCCAAAATATTATGCGGTTTGCTGCAGCGCAATGAGAGATTAGCTGTGGACAGACACAGAGGTGCACGCACGCACACACACACACACACACACACAAGGACGTACGCACGCACACGCGACCGATCGCATGATCCTCCTGGCTGAGATAATTATTTCATGTTTGTACATAACATGAATATGAAGCAAACAAAATCCACCTATCAACACTTCTAAAGCTCACTAATTAACACCTTATTCTACCTCGTTGAAAACCTCAATTCGTGGTTTTAGCGGGATTATGTGAGTCTTTGCGCTAAGCAACTAACCGGCCGCTTGCAATAGGTTCACATTACAATTCTGTCTGTACTGAAATCAATGTGCAGCGCTTAATCTTTTTTAAACTCTGTCCACTTATATAGTGTTGCTATGTGTTGCTATGTGTTGCTATGTGTTGCTATGTGGCCCAGAGCTGCTCATATGGAATATCAAGCAAGTACAACAGGAGGTAAAACTACTTACTTTTACGTCCAAATGCACTATCCTGCAGTTATGCAGATAATGTAAAGCTTCTAAAACATCCTTTAGGTAGCAGGCCACTTTCTCCTCCGTCAGATTCCCCCAGCTAACGATGTAGTCCAGCAGACGACCTTGGTCGGCCCTGAGACACACACGTCAGACAAAAGGTTTATCAAGCCGCATTTGTGTGTAGTGTTCCAATTAAATTGTATTTAATTTGTTTTGGTCTGTACTCACATCTCCAGGACGAGGGCATAGCTGCTGGGGGTTTCGTACGTGTCTATCAGGCCCACTATGTGGGGGTGTTGGAGCCTCTGGAGCAGGTTGAGTTCCTGAGTCACCCGGTCCCTCCGCATCAGCTTCTTGTTCACCTGTTTGACCGCCACCAGGCGCTTGGTGCCCTGCTGGTCACACCGCTTGACAACAGAGAAACGACCCCTGGCCGGAAAGAAAGAGGATGGACGGTTAGTCTCCCACTAGGCGGCTATAGTTTAGACATTTAACGAGTCAGATGAATTCACATCAAATCACAAAAAATGCTGAATGTCAAATGTGCACTTGTGTGAAGTCGAGGCGATTACCTGCCCAGTTCAACCACCTCAGTGTAGTGAGACTCAAAGTTGTCCTTCCAGCTCACTCGGATTCCACCAGTGGACACGGCTGAGACACACAACACGGACAATCAATTCACATCCACACACTCGTCACCGGTACTGAGCTAAATGCAGAGGGATTATTACTGTGTGTTCTGTATGTACATACAGTACAGTATGTACTGTATGTACATACATGTTACTGTATGATTGTTACTGTGTTTTATGTATGTACATACAGTACAGTATGTTTTGTATGTACATACAGTACAGTATGTACATACATGTTACTGTATGATTGTTACTGTGTGTTATGTATGTACATACAGTACAGTATGTACATACAGTACATACTGTACATACATGTTACTGTATGATTGTGACTGTGTGTTCAGTTTGTTCTTACCCAACACTCTGAGGCTCGCTGATGACGTCACGCTGCCCAGCTCGTTGGTGGCGACACAGGTGTAAACGCCGTCGTCCTCAGAAGCTACGCCGATTATCCGCAGCGTTGCTTCTCCAGTGTCACTGAAATCATTTACGTTTACATTTAATTTAAACTTCTTTGTCATTGAGTGACGACTTCCCTGTTAAAATATATGGTATATATAAATATACGCAGGCTACAACGGCCCAAAACATTCCCGTTAGGAGAAACTCATACGAATATCCAAAACAACAAAAAAAAAAAACAGTGACATCAAACACAGAAATGATGCAAAGTCAAAAACACAAATCCCTATAAAAAAATGCGAATACGCGACACTTATTCTTTATTACATTTGGCCTTAGTCTTTTAAAATAGCTACGTAATTCTGTTGATCTTATATAATATTGTAATCGGCCAAATGTAAAAAAGAACAAGTGCCTTTTCATGGTGCCGCTTTTCTTCCTGCTTCTAAAAACAAACCATCTCTCGTCACGTCTCTGCAGCTGTTTTTTGACTTTGCACCGTTTCTGTATTTGTTTGGACTTTGTGCAGCACTTTCCCATTGTTGCATTTGTGTTTTTGAATTGGCATCGTTTCTGAAGCTGCAGCACGTTCCTCCTAACGGAAATGTTTTGGGCCGTTGTAGCGTCACAAACAGGTGACAGTCCTATTGCTACATGTCATACAACACATCTAAATAATGTAAACTGTAGTCTGACGGAGCTTTAGCGAACCTAATATTGTTTTCTGACCTGTAGGCGCTGCTGAAGTGTCCGTTGTTGGTGAGGTTGCTCTGGTCGGGTCCCTTCCAGGTCACAGAGGCCCGGGGGCGACCACAGACCTTACACCTGAGGGTGACGCTCTCTCCGTTGTCACACGTAACATCACTCAGGGGTACAAGGAACTCTGGGGGAACTGGAGGAGGAAAGAAAGAAAGAAAAATGCTGATGTGATCTTCAAAATTCGGTTTGAAGTAGTTAAACTGTGCTTTTGATATGATATGGAATTTGTTTTGTTCATAAGTAACACTTACCATCATAGATGTAGTTTGGATTTAGAAGCTGAAAAGACGGAACAAAGCACGTTCAGAGTGAGAAAAGCCCCGTGGAGCAGAAGCGTGACTCAACAGCCTCCTCAGACGTACGGATGAACTCACCTTTACAGAAACCTTATTGGCCAGGCCTTCTCTGGACTTCCTGTAACCGTTCTCCAGCTTGGGGTCTTTCTTTGCCTCCTTCTCCTTCTTCTCAGACTTCTTGCGGATGCGCAGGGACGTGTGCCAGGACGAAGGCTTCCTACTGGGACAGCAACATGGATGGAGTCAAATCAAACTGTTCATCTAAACAAGTAGGAGAGAGCCCTGGAATTCCTGATCTAACGAACTAATAAATCATATTGGTTTGCCTTCATTCGAAAAAATCAGTTCAATGGCCAAAATAACCCGTGTGTCAGTTTCCCAGCGCTCTTACTTCATGGATCCCTCGGGGCAATCGGGGACGATGGCCGAGGTGTGTCCCAGCACAAATCCGGGGATCCAGCCCTCGGCGGCGGGGCCCTGCTCCGTAGCCGCCCTGAACACCAGAAACATGTTCTGCTGGTTGCTGGCCAAGATCTGGACCACCTCGCCCTGACTGACGCTGATCTCATCCTCCTTCACGGCCATGTAGTCCTGGGTCACCAACATGGTGGATACGCTACTGCTGCTGCTACTTTCACTCTGCAGCACAGGGAGGAAACAACACCATGAGGGAAAACTCCACGTACAAACTCACGCGGCTCACTGTCGTAAAACGTGAAGACTTAAATTACGACTTCACTTTGGCCAGAATTCAGCTTTTATATTACAGGATGACTCATTCAGATTGAACTGTTGCCATAAAGAAATCTAAACACGTTACTTTTTTTTTTGTCAAGAAAAGAGAGAGAAGAGCAGAGGACAAACACGGGGAAAAGAGGTGTGATTTCTTTCCACTTGATAGAAAGTCTTCTGAAAGGATTAGAGTGAAGTGCAAGAAAGACGTAAAAACAGCGATTCGTTATTTTCTTCTTGGGCGGAAAAAAACAAAGAACTGGGTGAAGAAAGGCAGGAAGAAGATGAAGAGCTCCATCTCGCTGGTCTTTGCTCTGCAGCTCCAGGCAAAGAGGAGAGGAGCAGCGTTAGGCCGAAGGAGAGGCGCTCTGTTGGGGACGTTTGTAGGCCAACCACAAACGCCGGAGGTTAGTTGCAGGAAAAGTACATTTCAGTAACACACCATGAAGACAGCAGGAGGTGAAGGACGGCCAAGAGGAAGTCAGGTGTTAGTACAAGCTTTGTTAGAGTTAAGAAATCGAGAGAGAGCCTTGAAAGGGAATCACTGAAGAGCTGATTGATCCACTAGAGGAAACATGTCGACAGTGGAAACTTTTGCTAGAGATTTTCTTCAGAGAAAGCTAGAGAGGGTGATGTTGAAGAGCAGTGAAGTTTGTCAGAGATGCGCAGTAGGGGACAGATTAGTAGCACTGGCTGCAGCAGGACAGGAGACAGACAGGACAGACCAGGCCTCCCTCTGCCTGGGTGTTAGTCGGTGCAGCACTGGGCAGCAGGTAGTAGTCTTACCCCATTACTCTGGGTGGACTGGATGGACTGCTCGCTGGCCGATGAGCACGTACTCATGCGGTCGGCTTCCTTGCTGTGTGTGGAGTGTCTGTGGGTTTGGCTCGCAGATCCAGAGCCAGTCTGGATCTGGTTCGAGTTCTGACGGACCAGAGTCTCTCCTGCCTCCCCCGGGAAGGTGAACGAGCCAGGCCGGCTGGCTGGAGAGCCCGGCATGGAGCTCCAGAATCCAGATCCGGACTTCTGGCCCGGGCTGGGAGGGGGAGGGGGGAGGGCGTCCTTGCCGAAGGCAGGAGTGGCCTGGGGAGGGGCCATAGGGGACACGGCTCCTGGCCGTGGTTTGGAAGTGGGTGTCGAGGGCAAGGGCCCAACCGTGGCGCGGGGAATAGGGGCTACAGCACCGGCAGAAGCGGGGGTCTGTGCTGGGTCCTCTGGGGTCTGGATGGGGCGCTTGCCCTGCGGGCTACCCGCTGGAGGGAGTTGGGTAGGGGGGGCAGGGCAAGGGGACGAACCTGGATCATAAGTGAGCAAAACTCACACCTCAGTCAAATCTTTCATTTTGCCGTACGAAACAAATTTCACAAAGAAAGCCGCTCCATACCTGACATCTTGTTTGGGCCGTCGGGGTCGGCACCAGGGTGGTGACGTAGAGGCTGGGGCAGGCGGGAGGGCTGGGGGATCCTGGATGGCCGACGAGAGCCACCCTGGGGCACTAAAGGGATGGCGCTACCCTGGGGGCTTCCACCTCCGACCCCATCGGCCACACTGCTGCCTCCAACCGGAGCTCCCGTGCTGGGCACACATGACCCACCGCTCGCCCCTACATGGTTCCTCTGATACTCTATTGGTGAGGTCAGAGCTGTAGTAAATTACAAAGGACACAACAGGGGCTGTGTAGCAAACAGTTCCTTCTAGAAAACGTGTCCTGTCTGTGTCTGTGTCTGTGTGTGTGTCTGTGTCTGTGTGTGTGTGTGTGTGTGTGTGTGTGAGCCTACCATTGAGGAAGTTGCGTTGGCTCTCGAGTATCTGGCTGATCTGAAGGGTCCAGACCTCTCGCACCCCCTGGTGGGAGGAGTGAAGCACGAAGGACTCCACGGTGCCGTTGGTCGACCGAGAAGTGAGGATGAACTTACAGGGATCACTTTCCATACTCTCCTCCATACCCAGACAGCTTACCTAGAGCGAGAGGGAGGTGTATCGTTGCATGTGTGTATATATACAAGTCAGCTTTAGGTAAATAATGAGCTTTAATTGTTATGAGTACATTAATACCTTTCTCATTTTTTTTTTGCATGTACATTTTCTTTCCTCAATTCACATATTCTTCCAAATTTCTTCCACAGTATACATTTAATATTACAAACTACAAAAAAAAGTTGGATGGCTTTTCAAAACAAAAGCTCCCATAAACAACAATGGAGATTCTGTCCATGTTGCATAGAATATTTTTCCCAAAAAGAAAATGTATCCAACTTTGAAATTACCCAACCAAGCAACTTCGAGCAGTATATCTACATTTTTTGGATGAAAAGCTTGTAACTCACTCCAGGTTCTTGTACATGTTACGGTTACTCCACCAGAGGGAGCTGCGAGCCCTTTAACTGATTTAAATCCTTAAATCCATCACTGATAATGCAGTAGTGCGCGTCCTCGCCCCTCATATGTGTCTGTTACCTTGATGCTGTTCTTGTAGAGGAAGCCTGGCAAGGAGAAACCTTTCTTCTTATCAAGGAGCTCGCTAAAGATGACCACCTGCTCAAAGAGGAAGACCCTCCTCTCCTTCATCCGGCCGAGCGCACCGCCCTCCGGGTCAGACACCATGAACGTGTCCTGCAGCAGAAGGCGGCCCTGAGCCACGATCTTCCCCTGGAGAGGGAGAGGAGATGGAAAGGGAAAGACCGGGTATTGGAAGAGAAGAGAGGTCGTTGAGGAAATTTGAAATGATGCGAGATACGTTTTTTTTTTTTTGTTAATACGGCAACGTGCTGTGAAGAATGTGTCGTTGATGAGTCGGCTCATTGCTTTCATTCATAATTCAAATGTGATTTCTTACATCAAATCCCTGAAGCCTGCCGACATTCATCATATCATTACACCTTTTTGGCACGATGCACATGACCTCCACCGCTTTCTGTAAGAGTCACACGTGATGGAGGTTGATGGAATTGCAGAACAAGTTTGGCTTGATTTTAAGTGAATAAGAAGAACTATGTCATCATCTCACCTCCAACTCCATAGACTCAAGCCCCGCCTTTTTAGAGTGTTTCAGGAAATCCTAAAACAGAAAAAAAAAGAAAGAAAATGTAACTCGAACTATTAAAACTTTTAAATATCTTTAATAGTAGATTATAAATAGCAGCGATGTACATTTTTAGACGGTGGGTGATAGTGACATACTGTATTACCCGCAAAACTTTTATTTGCTTCAATCACTGAAGTCAACCGGTGTATATTTGGGACCGCTCTTTAATTCCTTTCGCACTAAACTCCCACATACCGACACAACACCTCTCTTTGTCCTATTAAAACCCACCTGCCTGTTAGCGACGGGTCTATTTGGCATACAGGAAAGGAAAAGTTGTGAAACTAAAACACAGAAAATTGGGAACATTTCGTTTTGTAGCCGGCGAGGGAACGAAATCAAGAATAAACCAACACCTCAGTTCTGGAATAAGAGGAAATAATATTTATGTTAGTTTAAGCACGGTATTCGTTTGATGAACTTAGCAGTCGGTGAGCAACGGACTTAACATGACTGAATAATCGAGGATCGTATATTGGGACTTTATGACCGCTTCAAATGTCGGGAGTCACAACTTGTTTTTCTCTTGTTCACCATGCCGGTAAATCTGAGTGAACTATACTTTGATGCTTTTGGTTTCAGTAAAATTAATTGAATGATTGAATTGTGGAAAATCTAAATGATCGTGATCATGTAGCAAAAGTGATCTGACTTCTAATTAAGACTTAATTTATCTGTCAAAAACTGTTACTACACCACGCAAGTAAAAGGGACTCAGCATTTACTTGAGACTCTTCTTTTAATTGAAGGTTTTGCGGTATACAAGTTAAGGCGAGTCTGGATAAAGGAGAGGGCTGAAGCTCTGGCGCCCTCTGTTGGACTGTAACAAACCAACCTTAAGCAGCAGCTGGTACTTCATGATCCTCTGGACCGGCTTGATGAGCAGGTCTGTGATCTGCAGCCTGTGTCCCAGCCGCTGCTTCAAGTCCTGCAGAGTCGAGGGTCAGAGGTCAGACGCTGATAGCTTGATGCATATTTGATGATAAAATCTTCAAAATAAAAAAAGGGACTCGTACCTCAAAGTAGGTGTCAATGTACTCCGAGACGATGTGCTCCGACTTGGGCTTGTTTTGACAGTACACTACATACATGTTTAGTCTCCGTTCCTGGGGACAGAAAGCACAAATCACAACATGATCACATGTATGAAAGCATTTACAAATAAAGCAGGAGTTGGAAATCCACTGCGGACGAACCTGTTTGAGAAAGAGCGGTCCGAGTCTGTCAGGGTCCTCCAGACATTTCTCCAGCTCCCCAAGATAGAAACTAAACAAGACGGAGAAAAGGAGAGAGGGAAGTAAGCTACTGAGCTAGCTGATCTGAACAGGGAAAGCTCTGTAGTGTGTGTGTGTGTGTGTGTGTGTGTGTGTGTGTGTGTGTGTGTGTGTGTGTGTCTCATACTCTTTGTGCCAGTCGTAGATCTGGTGGATGTTGCCAAACACGATTTTGTCTTTCCCCTTCATGTCGTCAGGGACACCCTCCTCCTTCATCCGGCTCATGTAGCCCTGATGATGATGACGGAGACACACAAAGACAGTTACACACATTTACAACAGCCAGTCTGTAACGCAAAGTAATCGTAATACTTTTAGTGACATTTGAAAAATAAGCTGTGCTACTATTAGGGAACCCACTCTGCTCGACTTACAACAGAGGAACGTACTAGAACACCACCACAGTCATATTTCAGACGGTAAGTCATGTACAACTCATAAATCAGTTGATAAAGCATCAACTCACCTCCACCACCAGGCCGAGGTCTCGGACATAATCTCTCTCCGTCTCCACCAACTCCAGCAGAATGTAGCTACAGAAAAAAAGAAATATCTGATGTTTCTACTTAAATAAGCAGAACACCTCAGAGTGCGTTTGTGAAACGGATGACGTGGACGTACTGTCTTTTCTTGAGGACGCTGGTCCTGCGCTCATCCAGCTCTTCGATGGGGGAGGAGGAGGAGAGGAGGGAGTTGTCAGAGGGGTTAAAAGAGGGGGAGCTGCTGTCTCCCTGTTCTACCGACAGTGAGCTGGGTCTGTCCTCCAGAGCCTGCAGAGGAAGAACAGAACGTGAACTAGAGCACACATGACTAATGAAATGACTTTGCTTGGGAAGTTAATCACACCGACTCATGTGAAGTGACGCGTGTGTGTGTATGTTAACTTCATCATAAACAGGTAGTCAGCTGACGCCCTGATCCACATGCTGGCAGGTTTCCTCAATATATAACGAAGAGCACGAGAATAATATCATTGCCATATAAGTCTTCAGATCATCACTCTGCGACACTGGGCTGATTTCACACAACAGCGGTGCACTGCTGGAAATGTTAAAGCTGGGGTCGGCAGTTCATTCAATAATAACCTTTTAGCATATAGTAATTCTAGTGGTACCCCAGAGTAGGAGGCCAAAAAAAACACCAGAATTTGAAAATGCAGCTCTAATCCCCCCCCCTCCCAGTCTGTCCTAAGCCCCTCCCACCAGACGACACGCAGGGCATATGTATACGCTACAATCAGTAACCTGTACGAGACAAACATCGTCCCGATCGTGTACGAAGGGACACCTCAAACTTCAAGCGCTTGTTTTCCTCTCGTGTCCTACCATCTTGCTTTTCACCAGCTCCTCGATGGCGCTCACCAACTCGGCAGCACTGGGCGTCTCCGAACTGGACGGACGGACCGACAGACGAGAAGAGGTCTGGGTAAAAAAATAGAGAGATGAGAGTAGGGAGGAGGAAAAAAAAACAAAGATTAGAGCTCGACAAGACGTAGAATCTAACAACACTAAACAACTAATCTGCTCTTTGGCTGGTGTCAACACAACGTTTAAAGCAACCAGACTTTACTTCATAACTCATACAAGCTTCACTTGTCATTTTAAAAAGATATAAATTAATTAAAAACTGAAAATTATAAAGCTCTAAAACGGACAATAAATGCATTATCTGTTTTATGTGAAAGCCTCAAGGCTTACTGAACCCATGAGTGAGATTCTTCATGCACTTGTAAGTTGGAAGAGTCCATAAATGGATATCAAAAGCTACTGTAGCTTCATATTATTTGATGTATGAAGGTAATTCTTAGGTTCTGGTTAAAGGCACAATGAGTAGGATTTGTAAGTTGCGATTCGTGAACACAATGGGCTCCTCCTCAGCTCGGGGGTCGGGGGCTCGCCAGCAGGTGAAAGCCGACCCCTGATCCACTCTGGTTTTGGGACGAGCTCTGTCCCTCTGTCCGCTTGACGTTTCGCTATCTTTGCATTCTTTCTGCGCTACGTCCAGCATTTAGTTTCCTCTTGGATGCGTGTTTACGATCCGGCACCTGGTCGCTGCGTTTTTAATAGAGGCTGAAGCCCAGAAACGAACACAGCAACGTAAGAAATAAAAGATACAGACACCGCGAACACACTTCTCGTGGGTCATAAGTGATGATTGAGAGGGATTATTTTTGTACTTTTCTTTTTTTTTTTCTCGGAAAATCCTACTCATTCTGCCTTTAAGATTCATTTCAGCTTTCATTATTAGTTTTATTAAAAGTGAATGTTTTATTTTTGTTATTTGACCAAACAATGACTCAGTGAAAATGTTTGTTAAATGTTCAATGCTGTCGTCTGAAGAGAAAAGACCCAAAAAGATGTTTCCACACGTGAATTGTATCTGAAGGTTCAATCAAAGTGAAAAGGGAAAGTATATGAAAAAATGAATAAATGAAAAAAAGGTAAAAACATGAGGCTGAAATCGCGATGAACAAAATCAAGATATGGGAGAAAGAAAAAAAAATTAAATGTCAGAAAACGGTGATGAGGAGAAGGTCGGGGGGAAAAAAGTGACTTCTGAATGGAGGATGTTTCTGTTGCTTTGGCGGGTGATGATGAACAGCTTTTGAACCAAAAAGAAAAGGATGCGAACAGGCCGAGAATGAAAGAGGTATATGCATGTATGTATATATAGATATATATATAGTTCAGGAGACTCTCACCCTTGCTGTGCTGTGCTTCAAGACTTTCCCCAATTAGGTTTTCTGGGTGAGCCTGTGTGCCCTTCTGGCCTCGCCAGCGTTTAGAGATGCCAATTACTCGCATGGGTAATGAGGTTAACGCACAGAGGGTAAAAGGGAGATGAGGACGAGCGAGCAGGGCAGGTGAGGGGGGGGATAGTGAGGGGTTGGAGGATGATGGGAACAAGGGGGGAAAGGGGGGGGGGCTTTTGAATTTTCACCTCAGTGTGGGGTCTAAATTTGGATTATTGTCCAGAGGAGCTGCCTGCTCACCTGACGGAGACTCCGACTTTCCTCCTTGTATTTATATTCCCGTCTACTTTCTTTTCAGCCACCAACGTTTCCCCAACGATACGAGTGATAAACATGCAGGAAAAAGCTGCAGTCCTGCGTTACCGTAACAGACTCAAGCCGGCATTACAAAATTAAAAATGTCCTTGGAATTTATAGACGCAAATAAGGCATTAAAGCCTCCTGATCTGTACTGAAACTCCACATCGTCATCCGTATAGATTTAAGAGCTACGCGCATCTTCTCTTTATTTACATTTTCCCGTAACGGCCGTGCTCATCTGCCGGGCGACTCTACAGTGGTGTGTTGTAGAAACAGGGCAGAAAGTACAGGTCAAACTCAATGAAACTAAAAAAAATAAATAAAAAAAAACGATGGAAGGAAACAATTCTCCACTAAAGAAATTCAGGAATGTTTCAAGGGTTCAGAAAAATACAAAAGTTAGGAAGAGTGACACTAAGGGGATAGAGAAAGGTATATTTTTAAAAAGAAGAAAGTCTAAAAAGAAAACCATCTAGCTTAATTTCCTTTCAATCCAGAAACTGTTGTAGAAATCAAAGAATAATGCTTTAGCAAGTCGCATTTAAAGCTGAAGTGGGAAAAAAAAGGAGAGAATTAAAGATTTGACCGAGGGAAGATACAGGGGGAATAGCAGGGCATTTCAGATGGAGAGGTATGGAAACTGAGACAAAGCAAAGACAGGACATAAATCAAGGTAATGCTACAGTGTGGCAAACAGCAAACGATACAACCAGGAAACAAAACAAAAGAGAAACAGAAATTAGTGTCAGAGGAGCCTTCGCTTTAGTCGAGGAGACTTGGAGTGCCTGAAACGTTTCATTGCTTTCTGCTTTAGAAGAGACGAGAGAATATGATGCAACATGCCAAGATTAAAATGTTATGCATAACAAAATCTAAGGAGGCACTTAAAACTGTGTCAGGAAATGCCCTTTTTGGGAAAAAAGAAGCAGACTGAAAGGAACGAAAAATGTAACCTACAAGAACTAAAAACCATAACAGCAATAAAAAGTATGAAAGTTCATAGATGATACTTCAATTAGCTCAAGTTGTTACCCTGTCCCTAGATCTACAGGATGTATGATCTAAAGGAAATGAACCCTTCCAGTATCATCAACCTTCAATGTAATGTGATATAGTTTTAGTCACTAATTCGAACACAGTAAAACCCCAAAAGAGAAAATGTACTAAAGCAGAGCTTCTTTAGTTGATGGAACAAAAATCCCAGATAGTATCTAGGCTCATATCACTATATATAGATTCTCCCAGGCCTAATTCCAAAAGGAACGAAAGGACTTCAAACATCCTTTCTGACCTAAAATTGAAAGAACTCAGTGAACCAACTTTGTAGCGCCGAGAATGTAAAAAGTCAAAAGGTGGATACGGTTTGTGTCCCGGTCCCGAATCCTAATCTCTCCTCTGCGTCTCCCGCTCATCGCCTGTCCCTTTGTCTCTGACCCGTCTCCGCTGTAGCGTCCTCTCTCTCCTCACCTTGTCGTCCTGTGAGTCCGGCTGCAGCAGGCTGTGCTGCTGGATGGCCATCGGGGGAGGCAGAGGCACCGAGTCGGCGCCCTCCTCGCCCTCCTCCTCCCCGCAGCTCTGCATGCCCGAAGAACTGGACTTGGACAACGTGCCGCTCGACAAGCCCTCGTTACGAACCCTCTGCAGCGCACATGGATGACAAAGTGGGGATTACATCACGGTACTTAGAGAGAGAGAGAGAGAGAGAGAGAGAGAGAGAGAGAGAGAGAGAGAGAGAGAGAGAGAGAGAGAGAGAGAGAGAGAGAGAGAGAGAGAGAGAGAGAGAGTCCAATGCGTCCACCCACCTCCTCCACCGTCTCGTCCTGAGGCGTCGCTGCGCTGTCGTCCGAGTCTTTCTGGGAGCCCATCGTCATCTCCCCGCTCTTCCGCACGTCGCGGCTCTTCTTGTGCTTGTGGGCCAGCTTCTTCACGTGGCCGTCCGCCTTGCCGCTGCTTAGCCGGCGCACCGGGCTGGTGAGCCACTTCCGCAGAGTGTTACCTTGGAAACAAACCCAGCGCACCAAACTCAGTTTGTGGCTCTATGGAGGACTAAAGCCTCACAGCAGAATGACAGGGGGGGGAGGGGTGGGGGGCTTTTGTCTGACAGATCTACATCAGCATTCAACAGGAAGAAAGACATATTTCCACAGCTTTACGTTGCCATCAGACAGACAGACGGGGAACTGAAGCCGTTATATCCAGCTGTGCTTTTCCAAAACCACCAGACCTCATTAAGAAAAAAAAAAAAACTGTATTTTTACCTCGCAGAACACAAGAGGTGCTGGTCTACCTCTGCTTCCCTCGGTTAGTTTGAGTTAGTGGGAGACTTTGGTGTTTTAAAAAGGTTTAGTTCTGATTCACCAAGTCACACAATAACAAAAACTAATTTACAGATCGAAGCCGCGGTCGAGCAGCAATTCCCGTTTTCTGCGAGGTAAAATTGCCATTTTCATCAAAGGAGTCTCGTGGCTTTGGCGAGAGCACAGAAAACAGCTTCAGCGGTAAGGTAAACCAGTGAACACGTTCTAAATGAAGCGTACACTTAAACCGATATTGACTTCTTTGGATGGGTCTTTCTTTTAGGTGACTGTGTGTTGCTGCAGCCTCGGTCCACAGAAGAGAAGCATACACCGACTAAGGATAAGTACATTATAAAACCTAAATTCAAAACATCTGAACTCTCCCGTTACCATAAATCTTTGTCATATAGAATACAGAGTACGGTTCCACTAATACTTAGTGCCTTAATGTGATACTTTTAGTTAGAACCAGCACTAGAACACCATACTCAAGAAGTGGTTTTACTTAACTTTAATATTGCTCTAGTCGGAGTAGCGTGTGCTGAAGAGTACTTGTGAAATTGTACACAATTTTTATGGGATTTCAGAGAGCAGACAACAGTTCGTGTGGTACAGGTGAGCATACCTGGTCGTTTAGGCCCCGGTGAGGTGTGGGAGCCGATGCCATGACCAGGCTGCAGCGTAGCCGACGACCCCGGCATGATGGAGTCATTGCTGCACACTGACAGAGTGTCTGTGAAGCACAGAGTGGCGTTATGGTTTAAAAAGTACGTTAAGGTGCAGACACACGCTGTCAAAACGGACCATTCACTCCACATTCTCCACCTTTGTGGTTGTAAATGCCCTCCATCTCCATGGAGGACCGGGAATGGGCGATGCAGAGCATGGAGCAGGGCACCAGGCCCTCCAGGGCAGGGGAGCGGTCCGTGGTCCTGACCAGGCACCAGTCCGGCTTGTCGTGGCAGCGCTCCAGAACCTCCACCGTCTGACCGCGCCGCACCGTCAGCTCGTTGCTGTTGCTGGCCATGAAGTCGTGAATCACCACGGTCAGCTCACAGCCACCGGAGAGCTGGGGGAGAAAGGATCATCATCATAATAATAATAATAATAATAATAATAATAATAAAGGGAGAAAGGACAATCATAACAACAACGACCTGGCTGGGGATGGTTCTTCTGACTGACGTTGGTCATCTGTCTGTATGTGTGTGTGTGTGTGTGTGTGTGTGTCTGTGTGTGTGTGTGTGTTTGTGTGTGTGTGTGTGTGTGTGTGTGTTTGTGTTTGTGTGTGTGTGTGTGTGTGTGTGTGTGTGTGTTTGTGTTTGTGTGTGTGTGTGTGTGTGTGTACTCACCTTGTCGCTGTCCAGTGTGTTCTGTGACGTGCGGGATGCCAGAGAGATGGTGTCTGGTTGGCTGCTGCCTTCACCCTGACTGTCCAGGTCCTCTCCATCCCTAACACACACACACACACACACACACACACACACACACACCATAACATTAAGCATCAGAGCGCACGTGATTGATTCGATTCCCTCAGGACATCTTAAATTGTAGGTGTCCCGCGTTTACCTCCCCCTTCCCTTGTGGTGCTTGTTGGCTGTAGTTGTTTTGGGAATATGAATGGGCTCCTTGAGCGCCCCTCTCAGGTGAATGGTGCGCTCCTGGATCACCTCCCTGATGTGCTTGATCCAGTCCTGCTTGTTCTCAATGCTCGACGCCTGTTGTTGGGAAATAATGGAACGAGTTCGAGAAGTCAAAGGGTTAGAGTTGTCGAGAAATTAACTCTCTTTGGAATTCTTGTTTCACTCTGTGTTTCACACAAGTCTGAATTCACCTCTTGTCCTCTCTTATCTTAAGAGACCTTTGTCATCTGTACCCCAGTCCAATGAACTGCCCCACACCCTTTTTTGGCCCATCAAGTGTGTTCTTAAAATAATTCTTCCACAATGTAATAATATTTCCATTTATTTACTAATATATTTATTTTTGAAACGAAGAACCCAAAAAACTGAAAATAGTTTTGAGCACAAATGCGTGTGATTCTGAAGTAGTGATCATACAACCGGATGCATGAGACTCAGAATAAACTGCAGGAGTTGTGTGAGAGTTTGTAAACGGATGTTTTGATATAGTTTTTCAGCTTCAATTCAATTCATCGAGACTTTTCTCCGTTTCTGGATTCTTCGTTCGGCCTGGCAGGCACGCGAGAAAAATAAAGTTTTCTTTCGAGAATTCGTGTAAACCCAGGGTGGAGTGATTGACATTCAAAAAGGTCATTTTGGGGGGTGAAGTATCCTTTTAAGCTATCGTTCAAGAAGAAGGGCGAGGACAAGAGGTGCCAAGACTTTGTGATTCAGACTTGTGAGAAGTGGCTGAGGGCTGTGTGTTGTGGGATAGTTCGTACTCACCATGGCTCCGTGTTTGGATCCCTGACTTAGCTTTGAATTTAAAATATGAAATAGAGAATTTCACTGGTTTGGTTTAAGAAGATCAACATGAACATGATAGAAAACGCACAACACTGATAATTTGCCTTGACAGCAAAACAGTAGGCCAATTAAATGTGCAACACATTGTAATGGATGGTGTGTGTGTGTGTGTGTGTGTGTGTGTGTGTGTGTGTGTGTGTGTGTGTGTGTGTGTGTGTGAACATGTGTGGTTAGTAATGCGACACACTTCATTTACAAGGCACATACAATACGACTGCTTCTCAGTGGTTAGTTTGGTGGTAAACATGTAATAAATAAAAACGCGCAGAATTAAAGTGCGAGGATTTTTGGCTTCATGCTGTTCCAACAGCTGACACATTTTAGCCCATCTGTGACAATATTCGACAGGAAAACACACAGAAGATGTTTGAAAAGGGGGAGAGGGTAGAGGGGGGGGCAGCACAAAATAAACCGATGCCACATCTTACTTCTACAATGGCGCTGAAATGATTAAAAAGCTTATTTTTCTGGTGGAGGAAGGTGGCTACTCGTCACTTTGACAAAGTGGCTCAGAGCCAGGACGGGAGATCGTGGGCGATCAGGGGTTGAACCGGTGTCAGCGGCGTTGGTGGAAGCATGTCGGCCCACAGAGAGAA
The DNA here is from genome assembly GCA_016806645.1 of Ophiodon elongatus. Taxonomy (NCBI): domain Eukaryota; kingdom Metazoa; phylum Chordata; class Actinopteri; order Perciformes; family Hexagrammidae; genus Ophiodon; species Ophiodon elongatus. Next base: position 848,751 of record JACSYO010000916.1, on the reverse strand, counting down.
TTAGAGATACAAACATCCACAGAAAACACAGCCCCAGGTACGCAGATGAGCCCGAGTTTGTTAACAGACGGAACAAAGCGGAATGTAACCGGAGGACAGAGGCGGACAGAAAGAAGAGAGGAATCAAGGAGACAGAAAAGGAGCTTGTGACGATAGAAAGCTTCTCATGCAATCAAACGGGACGTCAGAGAATACACGAGAGGTTAGAGGATAAGAAGAAAGAAAACCCAGTTAGACCGATATAAAGATTTTCCGACGATTTTTCTTCCTACTCAGTCGGTGACCTGTGTTTGATTGCATATTTACTATATATGGAAAACAGTGGTGGAAACAGTATTTAGATTCATCACTTAAGTAAAACTGTGAAAATACTCCACTACTAGCAAAAGTCCTGCATTCAAAACCTTAAGTAAATGTACAGAAGTTTTTAAATCAGGAAAATGTATTGAAAATATAAAAAGTATTGATTGCGCAAGAAAATGTTTTACAATTATTAATGATGCTTTTTGGATTAATGGCACTGCTGCATTAATGTGTATGTTGCATATTACCGCTGTAGATGTTTCAGGTTGTGCTAATTTTAACTCCTTTATATACTGTTGTGTAGTTTAATCTACAGCAATGCTTCATATTCTATATATTAATTATATGTTTGTAGCGTCGCTGTCCTCTGAGAACCACGTAGCCCTGTTTTCAAGAGGTCCCAGAGGGTTTTTAAATAGTTTATATAGCTTAAGCAGTAGGATCATTTCCATAAAAAGGCATACTTCATCCTTCAGTGTATCATAACATTCAACACATCTGGAGAAGGACTGGACAGAAAACGGACGAAAAACTGTAAACTAACTAAAGCTGTTAGACAAATGTAGTGCAGTGAAAAGAGCAATATTAACCTCTGAGATGTAGTGGAGTAGATGTAGAAGTAGCATGTACTCATAAAGTACAAGTACCTATAATATGTACTTAAGTACAATACTTGAGTAAATATACTTAGTTAGATTGAGTAGCTACATTATAAACCTATAATCACATTTTTTAAGTTAATTTTCGATGTTCATTTCTTTGGTTTCAAGACTTTTTGAGTTTTTTCTTTAAAAAGAAAAACAACAAAAAAACCTATCGGTCGAGCCCTTCAGGAGTTGTTAGAAGGAATAGAAGAGAGGAAGTGTGTTTTACCTTGAGCACAATCTTGTTGTCAGAAGTCGGGGTACGTCCCACCCATAGAGCAAACTTGCAGGGGTCTCCTTCAACATGCTCCGTCACCCCCAACTCTGACGTCTGAGACGAGAGGAGAGAGAGGGACAATATGAGGAGCTGCCCGGAGAAGATATCAGCACTAAACCCGCCATCTGAAATGCTCTCTCTCCAGAGAAAGTGTGATTTCTTGAGAGCTGTGACCCTCTTAAGTCAGAGATCACATGACCCGAGTCCTTCAAAACATCCACTGGCTCCCCACACAGCAAAGAATACAGGTCAAGATTCTCCTCATCACATTCAAAGCCCTTCACAACCCTAAACCCCTTCATACCACTCTGACCTCCGTCACCGACACGCTCCCACCCGCAACCTCAGATCTGCTGACGCCAACCTCCTTACCTTATTGTTACGTAATCTCTCTTGTGTACATTGCTATTGCTTCTATTGTTTCTGTTTCTACCACGTAAAGTGCCTTGAGTACCCTTTAAAGTGCTATACAAATTGAATGTATTATTATTATCAGTATTATTATTATTAAGTGTAGGATCAATTCGATTTACTTGTATTTTGTAAAGTATAAGTACTGCCGCGAAAAACATGAAAACTCAAACGGCCGTCTCAAAAGCCAGTGTTTGGTTTGTCCGTTCTGGGCTACTGTAGAAACATGGCAGCCGGCTTCATATGTAGACATGAACGGCTCATTCTAAGCTAACGAACACAATAAACTTCCTAAAATTATACTCTTATTTCTGCCAATAGATCCCCCTAAATGCAACACACTGTCCCTCTTATCCAAACACCCTTCACTACGTACATTTCACCGTCGTCTGAACTTACAAAGAGTTTGCTCTTGTAGATGTATTTGCTCCTGCCGTTCGAGTCCTTGACCTCCTTGCTGAACACGAGAGACATCTCGAACAGGAAGAGGTGGCGTTCTCGACCCTTACGGATCAGAGTCTTTGGATCCCAGACCTGGAACGAATCCTGGAGAATGAGCTCTCCCTGGGATTCGATGTTTTCATCAAAACCTGTGAGAAGTAGGGGATATTAGCGTGAAGAAAACAACAACCATGATGCCTGATTTACGAAGCAAAGTAAACAACGAGGAGTGTGTGTTCATCACCTTCCAGCATCGAGAGGTGCATTGCATCGTTGGCTTTCTTGGGAACACTGAGCATCACCTCCAGGCCGTCTTTGATCTCTCCTTTACCTTCTTCACAGCAAGTCAGCAGCTCCTAAACACACACACACACACACACACACACACGCGCACACACAGAAACCATGACAACAAGCAACTATGGAGGCGGCCACCACAGCTGTGAGAATCGGTTTGGTGGGTTTACCTTCAACAGGAGCTGATACTTGGTGATTCTCTGCACGGGCTTGATCAGATAGGAAGAGATGGAGTTGGCCAGTCGGTGCCTCTGTTGAATTTCCTGCGTAGAGAAGAACGGTAATGTGATCGCACGCCGATGACAAGGACCATCCGATTCATCAAGCATAGGCGGTACTCACATCAAAGTAGTTCCCGGCATGCTCCAGGATGAGCTGCGTGGAGTCGGGTTTGTTCTTACAGTAGTTCACGTACATCTGGAACTTATCGGCCTAGACGACGAGAGAAAGACGTAACGATTATTACGATAATAACACGCAATCAATCACATTTGCAAACGACTACCTGTGAGCTTAATGCATACGGTTTTATTTTTGCTGCATTCCAGAAACATTAAAAGTGGCAATGTCGAAGATGTTCATTTCGGTAAATGTTTTTTTTTAAGTCGCCATCTATCGTGATTGAGCCTACAGCACACTGATCAAAGAATTACAATATTTATATATCTGCAGTATTATGAACTTTGTGTCTGCAGGAACATGAATGCAGAATCAAGTTACTGCTCATGCAAACCTGACATTTCCTACTGCTGCATCCTCACATTAAAAGCATCCAACTGGTGAAACACAAGTTGACTTTTATTATGAAATAGTCACAGGGAATGCTGTGTGTTTGAGCTTTACACTGACCACCAAAATGCTTCTTCAAAACAATCATTTTCTGTATTTTTTTGACAGCGGATCAGTTTGAAATATTGCAGGGATTCATGGAAGACGAGGAAGCAGTGAGACGAAGAGCTGCAGGCGAACTGCTTTCACTTTTGCTGTTTTGCAGACTAATGTCGTGTGCAGCATAAAACCAGATCACGGTTGCTCACAGAATCGTGAAAGAAATATTGCCTGACTTCTTAATTAAAAAATATTGTTTTTGTTTCGCTGCCCCCAGTTTTCTGTGACGTGTAGTATTTGATGATACCACCAGCAAAAAGGGTGTCGCCAAATCAACCAGGAGTGAAATCTCAAGGATCAACACGTTAAGCATTTAAGTATCTAAATGTCCACTGGAACATACAACATGCTACATTATTTTATTGAATGGCAGCTTTGAGCACACTGAAGAAATGATACATACCCATGTGACAAAGCAATGCCCAACATCCTCTGGTAGCTGCTCGTATTTCTCCAACTCTTTAAGAAAGATGCTGACAAAAAAAAGAGTGATTTAAAATGTGAAAAACAGCAAAAAACATATGTTCAAAATGAAAAACAAAACATTACGGTTTAGTCTAGCAGGTCTAGTTTAAACATTAGATTTTTAAGTCACAAAAGGTGTTTCTTACTTATGGTGAAATTCATAGAGGTCCTGCATGTTTCCAAAGATGATGTGCTCCTTGTTGATGATTCCTGGAGGAATCTCCTCGACTCCACTGGTCATCTCCCACAGGTAAGTCTGCGTCGAGAAAAGGAAGATGCAAGAACAAAAAAAAAAAATAAGAAAAAGAAAACTCAACATATTTCCAAATGTGTGAAAAATCGTTGCACAACTTTGACAAGAATCGGTTTAACAGTGGTGTGTTGTCACTCACATCCATGCACTCCCTCAGGTCTCGCACGTAGGCCTTTTCTGTCTGAATCAGCTCGGCCATGATGAACCTAGACACACACACACACACACACACACACACACACACACACACACACACACACACACACACACACAATTAGCAATTGTCATACGGTCCTCATCTGCAGAATGATAAATCATCGTGCCAATAGCGCTCTTTCTGCTTCAACCATCTACACTAATGAATAATGAAAGAGGTTTTCGGGCCATAAAACCGACACGGTCATAAACCAGCCACGAGTGACCGCTCATGATTTGTGCTGCTCATACTGGATGACGCAGTCCTCCTCTTCCTGTGTACTACGTTGTATACCCAGTATACTCGACTGTTGTGTCTGCACTTCTTGTGCTGGCACAGGAAAGAGGCGGCTGACGTCTGGAGGAGGAGGAGGTTTTTAATCACGCAAAATCCATTATGTACGCACATTTACAATGAATTCACTCTTTTACTCGGAGCCACTTACAACTGTTGAGTAAGTAGGGGTTCAGTGTTGACAAGGACAATGACGGGCGCAATAACTGAACCTGTGACCTTCTTATAACCGAGCAAGCACTAGTCCGCTCTGCTGCATATATTTGGGCATTGAGCCAATCATTTAATTACATGTCCTTTGGAGCCATAAAACCTATTTCCAACAAGAGGGAAAATACTGTGGAAATGCTGACTTGCTCCTATTTGTTGAGGTTGTGAGCATGACACGTACCGTTCAGAAGTGGAGCTTTTAGCTCTGCGTGCTAAATGCTAAACAGTTTTATAACGCACAATCTTCTACACCTCTTGCAAAATTATTCTGAAGTAGCTCTAACTTTTTTTTATGTGTTACATGAAAAAGCTAGTTTCTGATGAAGTATGACATAAACAGGATGTGGTGACATACTCCTTTCTGCGCGCCGACTTGCGCTTCTCCTCATTTAGCTCGTGAGCGGCGTCCCGCAGCTTGACCTCCGACCCCGGAGCCGTGGCTGGGATGATGTCCAACTGGAGATCCTTACTCTGACGCAGACAAAGTAAAAACATTACGGTCATTTTCAGAGACGGGCAGAATGTGAATTAGCCGATCTTCTACGCCTGTAATCTACCAGAACACACGACCACGTACTGCCTTGTTGGAGTCCGAGGAGATGCCCAGGGCTTTCTCCAGGCTGCAGCGGTACTTGTCCATGCGCAGCGAGAAGTCTCTGTAGCGCTTGTCCACGGCCGTCACCCATTTCTTGATCTCCCCAGCGTGACTGTGGCCTTTCTCACAGAAGCCGTCAGCCAGCTGGATCAGCAGCTTCACGCGCTCCTTCGTTTGCTGGAGGAGAGGGGAAGAGAGCGTTATACACACACGCACTAGCATACACACTGTGACATGCTTGTGTGTGTGTGCGTGTGTGTGTGTGTGTGTGTGTGTGTGTGTGTGTGTGTGGCCAACCTTGGCTGTGATGTGGAAGTCCTCGTGCTCCTTCAGCAGCTCCTGTGTGTGGTGGATACTGGAGCCGGTGGAGGTGTGTGTGGACAGGTAAAACTCCCCAGTGTCGTGAATCCACTCCAGAGCCTGAAAACACGCAGGATGCCGGCGTCGTCAGATCGCATGGCAACAGAGAGCAGTGCGAGTGTGTAGCTAAACTACTGCAGCTACACAAGTGTCCTTAACGTAACGGTTTGTCGTTACCTGTTTGGCACTGCGTTCAAACACCACATATTGCTGACACTGGTCCAGCCGTCGTTTCCTCATGGTCCAGAAGTGGAGAACCCGATTCTCTCTCTGTAGCAGCTCATTCAGGATGTCTTAACACAACAGAAACACACAGAATTCAGGCATTCAGCAACTAACTGCCCAATGTAACTCGACACATTAAATCAGCTCTGTTTACTGGCAACATAACAGGAATCCAAATTTGTTAAGGAGCTTTTCTACCGTTGGACATGTTACCCGATCTCTTTTTAGGGAGATTCAAGAGTCCCTTCTTTGACACATGTCAAATGTGTAAACCTGATATTTTACATATTGTATTAGTTATTAAAAATGAACATTACTACAATAAATTTTATACAATTGAACTGTCAGTGTTGTTTTGGTCGACTTTGCATCTGTACATCTGTACATCTACCCCTCGAAGGGGCAGAAGCTGCTCATTTAACCATCACTATCTCTTTCACCAGTTGTTCATTACTTTTAGCTATTGTTCCACCACGTAACCAGAGCTGCTTTCTGATACTTACTTTTAACCTGCTGTTCTGGAGCTTTGACGTGGCTCAGCATCCCGGGCATGTTGACGCTGTTCCTGTGCATGTACTTCAGGAAGACGTCTGCGTTTCTCCTTGCCAGAGTGCACGCCTGATAGAAATATTAACACACACACACACTGAGATCAGAGATGTAACTTGATACTACGTTCAGGGGTTTGCTTTGATTTTGTTGCATGTTAACCTTGAGGAAGGCCTCCTTCTGCTCCAGGTGTTTACTGATCATGGGGCTGACATGGTCCGTTTCACAGTTGGGTCCCAGTTTGTCGGCTCCTCCGCACCAGTCCTCCTCCCGCTTATATTCCTGCTCCAGGCTCTCCAACACACTGCAGACCTGTAGGGACCGCCACGCTTAGTCTTGGGAAAACACTGATGTGGAGTAGTTCAAATGAATGCTGGACCCTACGTGGGGTCTCCTACCTGTTCAGAGGTCTTGTAAAAGGCCACCGAGGCATTGACCAGCTTCAGTCGGTCCTCCATTTTCAGCATGAGCTGCTGCCAGTGGGAGGCCACGCTCTCCGCACAGTCTCTGATCAGGTCCATGTCATAGTGGTTTGCCTGGAGCAGAGCCTCCGCCTTCTGCTGAACCTGCAGGGCACTCTGGTGAGTTTTCTGCAGAGAGGGAAGAGGTGGAGGAAGTATGGGGTTAGAATGACCTCAAATAATGAGCAACTAACTATGTCAACTCTACCTTCAGAGTGTGGACAGATTACAGAATTAAGAGGGAAATGATGGGATAAACAAACACTGTCTCACTTCAATGGCATGTTGAAACTGTTCATGCTCCCTCTGCAGTTGTTCAGCTTCCTGTAAGGAGCTGGCTGTTATTAGACCAGCGTTGAGCATCGACTCTCCGTTACGAATCCAACCCAGAACCTGAAACAGGAACGCAGTGATCAAATATCGCCAGTCCAACACTACAGGATCTTGTAGATATCCTGGCAAACTGTAGATGCAGAATGTGCCTCGTCGCAGTTTCAAGACTGCGCGTGCTACCTGTTTGACTTCCGCCTGCAGGTGTCTCAGCTGGACGCACTGCTCCAGGTGCCTGCGGTGCTGCTCGGCTGCCAGGTCCAGTTCCTGCTGCTTCTCGTGGAGAAACTCCAGCAGATCCTGAACCCGCGTCGCCATGTCGACGTCCCGGTCACACAGCAGCTCCACGCCTAAAAGGCAAGTCACGCTTTAGCGTTTGGGTGGATCACAACAGACCTGAAGTTCTGCCAGCGACTGTAATTAACTTCAAGTACTTTTATCCCTTGACAGTCTTTATTATTATTATTATTATTATTATTCACATTTGTATTGGTCTTATGAAGCAACATCTTATCAGTATGTTTCAATAATACACGTGACATGATGTAACCATTCTTTGTGCTGTTTTAGAGAGCACCTATTAGCATGTGAGATCACAGGTGAGTTATTATGGTTAGTGAGTGGGTGCCTCTCATCACAAACGCTGACTGAATCTGACCCGAGACACCTACACAGTATCAATATTAAACTAATGTAGCCAACACAGAAATCTGTGCAGCAACAGTGAACAGGAGCTCTGTCCTACTTTAACCCTCAGCTGAATGATGACTGATGTGACAGATTCAGTAAAGTAGCATGTTTGCAGATTTCAGAAGACTTTAAAGACCTTTTAGTGCCTAAAAACAATTCTACGAAAAGAAAAAAAAAGTTATTTCCAACTGGACTGAAAGAAAGATAAATCAAAACTGCAACACGAAGGAAATAAACTCAAGGAAGGTGATTGTTAACAGACTATGATGGATATGGTTCTTTCAAAGATGCCACGGTGGCGTGTATACAGTACAGTCTGGGTGGTGTTCTCACCAGAGGCCTGGACTTCGTTGACGTACTGCAGCAGCTCCTGGCCCTGGTGGATGACATCGAAGGTGAGGTTGTTCATGGTCAGGGCTTTGTCGGCGTGGTGCTGCAGCCTTTGCTCGGCCAGCGTCAGGTCCTCTGTGTCAAACTCAGTCATCTGACCCGTCAGCTCCTCGTTCCACGACTCCAGGTCGGAGATGATCTGAGGAAGGGCGACGAGATTCCACTTGAGTGTTTTTACAATGCGGAAAGGCTACTGACTCAGACTGGAGCACAAAGAAATGCTATGGTATTTTATTTAATGGTATTCTTAAAATGTCTTTAAAAAGACTGATACTTCAGTCACGCCCCCTCTCCTCCAAAGCAGACTCACGTCAATGGCGTCCCTCTCGAAGATGCGAAGCTGTAGGAAGAGCTCCAGTTTGATCTTCCTCTCCTGGAAGAGCTCCTCCATCTGGGCCTGGGCCTCGTCCAGCTGCTGCAGGACGCTCTCAATGTGGTTGATGGAGCTGTTGTGGGGCGTCTTGTTGCTGGAGATGGCAGAATCCCTGGAACAGACACAAAATTAAACAATAAGCTTTCAGAGGCAGCTTTGTGCACTGAGAAAAAAAAAAGAAGCTATAAAGAGTCGGGCACGACGCCAAGCGAACTTAGCTGCTCTAACAGCACAGCCTGCAGCAGCGTATTCAGCTGGAATATGGCAAAGCAGCGGAAAAGTTTAAAAGTCAAAAGTTAAATTAAATTGTGGAAAGTTCTCCCTGAAGAAAGCGAACACACGAACACACACACACACACACACACACACACACATATATATATATATATAGTTTAATAACAAACAGAGTCCTGGACTCAAGTCCCCCACATTGGAACACATTTGGAAAAGTTTTTGTTTCGTAAATTCATTTTCTTTATATTTATTTAATATATGTGTTTCATGACATCAGTGCCGTCTCGTAATCATCTCGTCTTCGTCATGTAATTTATTTAAGCCAGTAAATTGTGATCATTTTATGGGCTGTATACAAACCAGAACTTTGAGCTAGTAATTTATTTTTTTATCTAACATGTTACGTGGTTGTTTTTCTTTCAATCTCCATTTTTCTTCCAAAAACGACATGAAATGTCCACAAGATTTCCTATAATTGTATCATAGTATCTACTATTAATTCACAAGTACTATCCTTGTGTCAAGATAAATCCTCTTGTGGATGCATATTATTTTAATTGAATGGATTTAACTGTTTAACAAACTCTATCCAGTATTTATTTTTCCGGTTATTAGATGATGTTGCTTCTTTGTTGCACCAGAATAATTAATAATAATAAATAATAAAAAGCAAAAGACAGTTTAACACTGGTGAACGCAATGTGGAAAGTGAAACGGGTCACACAGATTCTGATTCATTATCCGACAGATGCACACGCGTGTGATGCATGAACACACAAGACACCAGTGAGTTAACGAGAGGCAAAATATGAGTAAGCAAAGACGGCGCAGGTCAGACGGATTCTGATTGGCTTCAGGTTGATTATTCAGCGTGAAAGATACACTCCCACACTCAAATGCATGTCCATGAACGCACATGTGCACGCACACGCACACACACACACACACACACACACAAGCAAAAGGTGTATTGAGTTACAGTTGCCTCCCGGGGAGACGGCCACAAAATTAGACACACGCTTATAAAAGCAGACTTATGTAAGAATTCCCTGTGGAGCCAATACACCAGGGAGAGAGGGGTGGATGGAGATTTGGGGGGGACGGGAGAGAGAGAGAGAGAGAGAGAGAGAAGAAAAAGGGGGGTGGATGAAGAGGGAGGAAGAAGAGGGACTGGAACATCCTCTGTGTAAAAATAGAGTTGGAGAAGGAGGGTCGACTGCATCCACCTCTCCAACACCGCCTCCAATCGTCTCAGCTTGCTTTTTTTTGGTTTTCATGCATCTCAGTACTGTCTGTTTAAAATGACACTGACTATTTTCTTTGCATATCATTTACATAATCACTTCACACACATGTCACTTCCAAATGTCTAAACTACGCTGCCAAAGCTCTATTGAGAGTTTAAGAGTTATGTAAGTAGACCTAAAAACGTTTTTGCACTGTTTATTTTTCCCATTTGTATCGTTCCTTTATTGACCTTGTTGACTGCCAGCACAGATCAGTTTTTTGGGGGGCATATTCAGATTGTATTCAGGTTGATTTTAGAAAGTCTGGACAGCAAAGAAAGCGAGGATTTCTAGAGATGCGGCTCCATCCGGGCGACCTGACAGTGTTTTTGTTTCTGGAGCGAATGCTTCCTCGTTGGGAAGCTGCATCGCAAGCGCAGCTACGTATTGGCACCTACGTCGTTACCGCAGCAACCCATGCAGGATAGGTTGGTGATGTCTGGACACACAAATCCGATCTGATCACTTGCAAACAAAAGTGCGTCAGTCTGTGTGTTAAAGAATTGATTTGAGAAAGGAATCCGTCTTGCCTGCAGTGTGAACGCGGCCTATTGGCCCAGAGGGTTATGTTATGCTGTTGCTTGGTTCTCTCTCCTAATATATTCGTGGTTTAAAGGATTGGCTGGAGTTAGTGTATCCGTTTTACGCTCTAGTTGCCTGATTCAACCGATACTAGTTTTCCAGATTTATTCTTTTTTTTTGCGGATTAGTCGCTTTTTCACGTCTACTAATTCATAGGATTTTTAATTAGTTACACTCCTAGATTCAGAATACAGCCCGTTATTGTACATTTCCTTTCCAGTCAGGTACATTGATCTCTACCTGAGCTGCTGGATGAGATCCTCTCCCTCCTTGATGACGTTGACGGTGACCTGCAGCGTGGTCTGCTGCTGCTGGCCGAAGCGTTTGATCAGATCCTGGACGGCCTCCACCGACTCGGCGTAGACGTCGTCCAGCAGCTCCTTCTGGAGCTCCTCCAGCCACGTCCACAGCTACAGGAGGACATGCGTTGGTAGGATGCTTATTGTTTTACAGCGCAACAGTGTTCTTATACTATTAGCTTTTTTTTTCTTCTGGTAATCGTTGTATAAAATATTGAGGTAAACACACATTGTTTGATGGACTTGCACTGACGCTCACACTGGTCTGCACCTCCTAAAATCCTCACTCTGGTCACAGAATACACTCTGGCTGTGATCACACACTAACATGCAAACAATCGGCAACGCAAAGTTGCCGTCACTTTTGCAATCACGAAAGCTCACAGAGGACAGCTCAGTGACATTAATTCTGAATCCCTTGCCTCCCTCAAGCCTAATCTCAATATTCACCATCACCTAACTCGATGCCATTTCCAACCTTTTCCCCAAACTATTCTTGTTTATGAAGGTGAGGCCGGCGTAACGTCCACCTCTATGTGACTAACCGTATAAAAGCAAAAACAAAAACACACATATTCCATTTGATCTGATAATTACTTCCCTCTTGCTCCAAGAGCCGCTGTAAAAGCTCTCATCCACACAACAACACAGCCCACCATCCACTTCAGCGTTACGTCATCCTCCCTGCCTGCCTACCTCTTTGACGTGCGTGTGGAAGGCGACAGACATGTCCAGCAGGACTTTGCGCTGCTCCACGCGGCGAACAAAGTCTTGGATCCTGTCCTCGAGTTGGTGGGCGGCCTGGTAGATCTCCTCTGGGTCGCACTCTCCCGTCTGGGCCAGCTGCTCGGCCGCCTCCAGCAGCTTGTCTGCATTGGTGTACGTATTCTACGCCGATGGAGAGAGAGAGAGCGGTGGATCAACCCAAGGCGACGATGTAATACAAGTAAAATATATTTGGAACACGGGCAGAGAGAGAGAGAGAGAGACAGGCGAGGAGAAAGATGAAAAACAGGATATGTAGGAGACCTGGTCTCTGATGGAGTCAGTGTGATAGTAGAGTTACACAGAGATCACTAGTGAGAGGAAATGGAGACAGAGAGTGGGTGAAGGTATTATAAAGAGGAAGAAGAAAGACGCTACAGAAACAATTGGCTACATTGAGGTGGGCTATCAGTTCAAACGGAGCTCAGAGCTGCGTATTCTACACAATTGTGTTTGAAGCAGTCGTGGAGTCGAGATCCGTTACTTATGTAAAGTGCCAAAGAATTCTTAGCGGTAAGTAGTAAATGTTCCATTCAACCACCTTTTCAGGCTAATCACACCCTCTAAAATGTGTTAGGAATAATAAAATAATACATCATCTCGACCGTAATGTCAAACTAAAACTCATGGGGTGGACTGAGGGGCATTTACAGGAACTTTAGTGGGAACAGCTGCACTAAGTGTTAAAGCCAGGCGATTGCAGCCAGATGTGATATTTTGAGTTAATGCTTCACGCTAAAACCTACTGTGAAGTAGCATAAATGAATAAGAGTCATTAAGTCAGTGAACTGACGAAGTATTGTCTGTTGTACAGAAATATCTATGTTAGCATAGCTAGCAAGCTTTGGCTAGCCAATAAGCTTGAGCTAATTAATTTACCGACCAAAACCAAACCCCGGGGTGTATTGAATTCAGCGCGGTCTTATTGCTAATTAATTCAACTTTTAATTTATAGACAAAGAACATATAATTTACTCATTCAAAAGTTTACAAAGACTCACTTTGAAATTAAATTGCCTGAAAACATTAAACAACACTTACAGAAGTACATAAAATGAGGAAAACACTATTTCATTGCAGATGTTACAGTTTACTTTCTCGTCGCTGTGATTTAAAAGAAATGTACACTCACTGGTAACTATGTGCTATTTTACCAGTAGGGAATTATCTGTCAACCAAGTGATATTGGCTTAAACCTGGAGGAGGGGCAGCGTTACAGAAACAGAACTGGGTTACCTGCGCCACTTCCTCAAAGTCTTCGTGCCGTTTCTGTAGAGCTCGTGCTCGGTGGAGGGACTTTCCTACACCTGTGTGTTTGCTGAGGAAGGCCTCGCCGTGGTTTTCTATCCAGTCCAGCACCTGTGCACACACAGAGTGAGAGTGAGAGAGAGAGAGAGAGAGAGAGAGAGAGAGAGAGAGAGAGAGAGAGAGAGAGAGAGAGAGAGACCATGAAGTGAAACAGGCACTTGGAAATAGGCAACCACGAGGGGGCGCTCTAACGCGGTAGATAAGACCAGACGAGTGTGGCTCATAATAAAAAGTGTGTGTAAGAGAAGAGCAATAACAGAAATAATGATTAGTGTCGTACGAGGCTCTGCACCGAGCCTTTTCTGTTTCACATTCTTCGCCCTGCACTCTGTCCTTCATAGTGTTAATGGATGAACACAGCATCTGCATGGACATATGACCCAATTCAGTTGCCATAGCAACAGTTGCCATGTCAACACACTCAGGAATGCCCGTGATTTTCTTTTGGACAGCATGCAACTGTATTATCATATTGGACTATTTGATTATGGCAGGCTCACTATTCTCCTTTTCAAGCCTTTATTCTGCAGAGAACACTTACATTTCAGGCATTTATTTATTTTTCCTTTCCACTGAACCACATGATGAGTGAAGACAACGTTCCAGCGACTTTTTCAAGGACATTATGATAGGAAACATGGCTGCTGCTGGGATCAAACCCTCTATTAAGAGTAGAATGCTTCTAACCAGTCGGCTACCCTGCTATTTTCAAATTACTGTCTAACCCTCTCAATGTTGTACTGAAAAAAAAAAAACTGGCAATTACGTTTGGTCCAGGAATTACCACGTTTGAACATTTGTGTGCATGCATATAAACAAACATATATACAGTATATATATATATATATGTGTGTGTGTGTGTGTCTGTGTGTGTGTGTGTGTCTGTGTGTGTGTGTGTGTGTCTGTGTGTGTGTGTGTGTCTCTACCTGTTGGACGTCCTGCTGAAAGACACAGAGCTGCAGACGTTGGTGCAGCCGCACTTTGCGGTGTTGCCAGATGTTTTCCAGCTGTCTCTGGTGATGCAGCACCTCGTGGATGATGTCCAGGACGTGGTGCACAGCCTTGGAGTAGTTTGCTGATGCTGTCAGTGAATCAGCGCTGCCTGGGGTCAAAGGTCGCTGCAGCTTGTCCAACAGGGCTTTGCCATCTTGGCTCACCTGAGGAGGAGTTAGAAAATAAAGTTATCTTTTTTTTTTCTTTCACAACTACTTTGCACAAACATTTAAGAAAGACAAAAGCATCAAAAATGAAAATACAAATATCAAGTGGAAAATTACACTGGTGACCTAGAAATATAAACATCATCTAAATACCAACAGCCAGAAAACTGTGTGGATAACTGCCTGACAAAGCACTCTTTTGATGTTACAATTAGAAACTTTAAAAAACGGAAATGATAAATGAAAGAGCCACAAAGGAGGAATTAGTGAGAAACACAATGAAAAACTATTTTTGCACTGTACAGTTGCAATTCCTTTAATATTGTCAGTGTGAACACTCACCAGGGAGGCAAATGACGGGGTCAAATACAGTTATGAAACTACCAATTATTGACGTCCATTAGTGTGTGTGTGTGTGTGTGTGTGTGTGTACACATTTAGGTCTGGTGTACGTCTGCATCTGCTTGTGCATACATGTCAATCTATGTTGAGGTGTACTGTATATGAATATTTCTATATGATTTGCATGCTAGATCCTGTTATGTACATGCACAATATGCCATGAAATCAAAAGACTTATTACTTTCAAACTAGACCTATGTTTATGGATATGTACTTTTCTTTCAACATGAACTCATAAAAAGTTGTTCACGCACAAGCAGTCAATTATTACAGTACAGTGTAGTACTGTGTAGACTTTAGCTGGAAAAAGCTATAATTTTAACTTCACCCTACAAAATGTAATTGTACCCAAGACAATATGAGAGCTGTATTTTCCAAAGTTTGTGAGCGTGAACTTAATTTCAAAGTGTAAATTGCACAACGGAGAAAACCTACGACGGGTATTGTACGTGACTTATGTTCAAATAGCACAATAAATCTAATTGTGACGCTTGTTCACTTAAATAACAAAAGATATTGCTCCCAATTATACAGCCCAATTTCTTTTGAGATTTGTTTCTTCAATAAAGTGCTCTGTTACCTCAGAGTAGGCAGCAGTGATGTGTTCATACAGGCCTTGGTGGTGGTGGATGGCGTCTTCAAGGTCTTGCAGCTCGGAGGGCAGATCGACCTCGCCGCACGCCTTGCACCACGAGTCCACGTTGCCCATGTACTGCAGGGCAAGAAACACACACTTACACAAGCTGCCAGTCAGAGGGAAAACGCATTTCACATGAGATGAGGCTTGAAAAGAGCGGAGGTGTTCACGTCCTTGAGCTCTTCACTCGAGTCACATGCAAGTCAGACATACCAGAGTGTACAAGACATCGCCTGAGGAGCATTTTTTATACAATTACAGAGCTTAAGGATAAAGAAATGTCCTCATGTATGAGCTCTCTTAAAGCTTTTTTTTTTTTTTTTTTTTTTTTCTCAGAAGAATTATACATGGCTGAGTGTGCTGATCCCAGAAGTTGCAGTATACTCCCCCAGTGGGAGGGGAGGAAAACAAAACAATCAACAAGGCTGGCCTCAAAGAAATATCACACGTTGAAGGGATCTAATTATCCCCTATTAAACATCTCTCCCGCGATAATTAGAAAAGGGTACATGAGTAGAACAAAGATTTTTTTTTTTTTTTTAAAGGAGCCTCTCAGTGTGTGTGGAGGAGAAACGGTTGGGGTGAAACCTCTGGAAAAACAAAAAGCCGTTTCTATTTCAGCTCACAGGCTTGAAAGGCTGGTCTGATGACGGCAATATTCCAGGTCGGAAAAGTCGTACCACCCATGCTCCCTAGCTGGGATTCTGCTCGTGAGCCTTTTTCAGGCCATGAATCATTCCATAGTGGCTCGACTAATGAGCGCAGACAGAAATAACAGACGAAAAACAAATGCCTTACTTACATTATGCATTTGTGCATGCAAATATATGTTAATGTAATGCATACGTTTTGCTTTATAGATTTAACGAAGCCAAATGAGAATTGTACTCCCCGGAAGGTGTGTGCATAGGTGTCCATGAGCATCCATTGAGACATTGAAGGTCAACACCTCAGCTGGTTCCAAAGGCACATTAACGTGAGTTTTACTGAATTCAGTTCCCACGATACCTGACCGGATGGAATAGTTCAGGCATTTGGGGAATTATGTTTATCTGCGTTCTTAGATGATAATATCAATACCAGTCTAATAGTAAATATGAAGCAACAGCCACGGAGCTAAGCTTAGGACTACTCTTTGGCTGAGCACAGCTACTCCCTAAAGTCCTGCTGTCAACGTAAACACAGTTTTTTCTAAGAATTAGACAAACAAGATAATGATAATTAATGAGCTTAAGACTGGTAAGGGCTGCTCAAGGTCTGGCAATTCTGGGTTATTTTCTATATTCTTGCAAACTTGGAGACTCTGGTGACCATCTATGTAGAGCTAAAGCAATTAACCAATATATCGACACAAAAAAACAAATCAGAAACCATTTTGATTCTAATTAAAGTCATTTTTAAAGGGATAGAAAAAAAGAAAAAACAGGTTCCAGCCTCTCAAATGAGGCTGTGTGATAAAGGGTTGAATATATTACAGTTTAGAAAGGTTATTCACACAAAACCAGCAATTTAAAAATATCACCTTCCGGGCTCCGGAATATTTTGAAGACTAATCGAGTCATTGACTAAATATTCACCTGATGAATTAGTAATTAAAATAAACATTAGTTGCCGCCCTACATCTGTCATCCGTAAGCGCAACTTGCCTGGTCACATTTCTGGTGGAAGCTGGCCGACATCTCCAACAGCGTGCTGCGTTCATCCAGCGCCGCGGCGAACGCCTTCCACTCCTGCTCCAGCTGACCTGAGATCTGCTTGATCTGCTGCGAGGCGTAGTGACCCGACTCCAGCAGACGGTTGCCCACCGACATGATGCGGTTGATATTCACGTACACGTTCTGCACAGAGTGAGAGGGGGAGAGAGGGAGAGAGAGAGAGAGAGTGGGAGAGAGAGAGAGAGAGAGAGAGAGAGAGAGAGACAGAGAGGAAGGGAGGGAGAGAGGGAAAGAGAGGAAGAGAGAGGGAAAGAGGAAGAAAGAGGGAAAGAGGGAAAGAGGGAGAGAGAGAGAGAGAGAGAGAGAGAGAGAAGGAGAGAGAGAGGGGGAGAGAGAGGGAGAGAGGGAGAGAGACGGTTAAACGGAGGCTTGTGGGTAAAGTGAGCGCCTAACATTGAGCAACGTGCACATTAAGTAAAAGGGGAGCAGAGAGATTGAATTGTCGCCCTCGTTTCTCACATGGAGCAGCAGCTCTAGCGGCTGGATTGATTCCTCCTCTCGATGGTTTCATAACGGTTACGTAAGGCCGACTGTGGATAACGAATGGGATTACTTAATACCTGGTTGTGCTGCTCCTGACGCGCAGAAGATATGCGAGTGCACACAAGCAGCGGCTGCTCCAGTCAAACACAGTGCGAGAGGCTGAGTTCAATAAATATATGATTATGGAGTGCAGGGCGCGGACTTGATAGTCCAAGTGGGCGGAAAAGCATTACCTCCTGCTGCGAAAAAGTGTGTGTGTGTGTGTGTGTGTGTGTGTGTGTGTGTCTTACCATGCAGTTCATAGCGAAGTGGTTGTGCTGGGTTTGCAGCTCTATGGCGTGGGGGTGGTTGTTGCCAATCTCTGTGTAGCCTGCCAGGAACAAACCCTTGTTGTGCATGATCCAGTCAAACATCTGAAGCACGGGGAATGACAGAACAGACACGCGTAGGGATAAAATAATTGTTAGCCAAATGAAAACACACACACACACACACACACACACACACACACACACACACACACACACACACACACACACACACACACACACACACACACACACGGTACGGGTTCACCATTAACTTTCACAGATCGTCGCAAAAGCAGGTGAAAACAAACAGCTGGCACTTAGCCGTGTGGGCAGACCTGAGTGTGTTTGTGTTCTGCTGCAGTGTGCGGATAGTTGCTATCTTTCCAGGCCAGAATACAGAGAAATGGACTGCCTCTATTAAGAGTATCCTCTCAGGCTCTCCTCGAGAACAAACTTGTGGCCTGTGGTGTCCTAGCAACAAGCTCCTACGACTGCAGCGTATCCAAGACTGCAGCTCTCTCTCTCTGTTGCTGCAACCTGCTATCTTATTCTACTCACTCAAACAGGGTTCTCTGAATTTCTCCCGCTGTCTCTTTCTATTTTGTGCTGCAGCTGTCATCACCTGAGCTGCCTGGGTGGCAGCCAGAGCAGGTGGCTTTGTACCTGCGTGAGCTCTCCTCCACCTTCCAGTCTCTCATCCTGAGACGTGGTGCAGAGCAAAGCCCTGTTTTTTACTTCCGTTTTTATTTGTGTCGGGGAAACGGTTTAAGCCACTGTTTAAGTGGCAAAACCAAAAAGGACACAGACTCATGAGCTCTGCACACACAGCATAAATCAATGCCTCTCTGTGGGCGTAATTAAGATTTTGTATATATTGGCAGCTGTCTGCAGCGATCGCCCACTGTGGTTATGGATTACCGCTACATCCCCGCTCATGCTGAATGACACCCCGACTCCCAACAGCCACCGACCTTCTCTGCGTCCTGTTCGAACAGGCGGAGCTGGAAGCACTGATCCAGCTGGAGCTTGCGGACGTGCCAGGCCTGGTGGAGGTGCTGCCGGGTGGAGTGCAGTTTGTCCAGCAGCTGGGTGACCCGGGGCACCAGGCCCTGGGTGTCCGCGTTACACATCCCACCGCTGCTGCTGCTGCCGCCGCTGCCCCCGCTGCTGCCGTTACGATTGGAGAAGGACTCGCTGCTCTGGATTCTCTGGAGCAACCTTGAGATACACACACACACACACACAGATGTAATATGGGTTATAATGCCACGGCTGCATCACTCACGCTTGTGGTTTGCGTTAATTGCTGAACAAAGCTTTGCATTTGTGTTATATGACATTGTATTTGATTAGCAGAGATATATTTCACGACAAAAGTAAAATACAATAAACCAGGGATTAGAGTAGATTCCCGTAAACTTAAACAAATACAATAAAAAAAAATGCTGATGTTATATTTAGATTCTAGCATGATAGGGAGTGTATTAAGTATTAAGTATTTATAGTAGCTCTGAGCAACTACACTCGAAAGCGAGGTAAAAGGCCTCCGTCATAGGGTTGGGGGGGACACAATAACAATAACGTTATAATATGGGGATAAAAACCTGCTTTTGCCTGCTGTTCAGTCATAAGTCAAGCAAAAAAAGAAAAGCCCCACCGTGAGTATTTCTGTGTGCTTACCTCTGTCCCTCAGTGTCCAGCTCCTCTATCGGGGCTTTTATGACTTTCTTCTTCAGCGTGGCGTGTTCTTCTATCATCCGCCTGGCGCCTTCCAGGTCTTGGGGGAAGTCTTTCCTCGACACGGTTTCTTGCATCTCCTCCAGTCGAGACAGCATCTGGGTGGCGTGACCAGAGAACTCCTCGAACGCCACTCGCACCTGGATCATAAAAAAAACAAACAGTGAGGGACTGTAAGTTATACGAAATATAAATATGAAGAGAAAAGAACCCTGTTTAAACAAACTACTGATTATCAGAGCGGCACCACTGGATTTGAATGCCATTGGGGCTTTTAGGGATTTAAAGATAGATTTTTGGATCAGCCAGACAGGACGCGTGGGCCCGTCTCACCTCGATCCACTCTTCATGGTTGTAGTCCAGGCTGCCGTCGAAGTCCGCCGTCAGTTGGGAGGGGTCGACGACCTTCGTCAGGCCCTCTAGTGACACCATGGTGGTCTAGAGAGCAAAGGTGGAGGAAAAGGAGTCGAGAGAGAGAGAGAGAGAGAGAGAGAGAGCGAGGGATTGAAAGGGGTTTAGTTAGATTTAGGTTAATTTCAGTCAATTGAGTGCAAACTGCTTCTAATCTCTCTGCTCTTCTCGAGGCATTTCTTTAATGCCTTTTTGTGTTGAAGATTCTTGTATTTAAGCCCCTTTCCCAGCGGAGAAAAACCCCCCACTAAAACCCAATAACATCTGGCTTTTCTATTCAGTGTGAGAGTTTACAATCGACATTCATTCCCCGGGACAAATGACTCTGCAGCAGTGACGGGTTTTTATCGGCTCCAGCTCTAATCAGGAGTGACGGAAACAATGACGCCACGGTGGACGGCTTTTACAGCACGACGCTACGTGACACAATAATTGAATATATAATAAATAAAATCAACAGGCATTTGGACAATTATTATAAAATATTAACGTACAAACATTCAATCAATACGCTCTCTGCTAAGCTACCAGACAACAGTAATTTATTTTATTTAAAAATATCTATATATATCTATATCTATATATATATATATATAGATATATATATGTGTATGATACATATAGATACATGCACATACTTGCTAATTTTGGTGGAAAAGGATATTAGAGAAGACATGACTAGCTCCTAGTTCCCAAAACCTAGCAACACAGTATTTGTTACTGACAGCAGAGCTGCAGGGATGTGATTTTTAGAGAAAGCCATGTAATTGATAACTTAATACATCAATGGCATGACTTACACACAGTTGATCCTCTTCCTCCTGCCATTCAGCACACTGCAGCTTTACGATACCGTAGAACATTATAAAACCAAGCCACCAAAAAAAAAGAAAACCCTGTTTATAGCATCGGCATCTATCACAGAGCAAAAAGCTTTCGCACACACGGCATGTTGTCTTTTGTGACTTCTAAACTCAGAGAGCGACACTCAAAACACCGTGGCACACTGTGGTCGTGCTTCATTTTAGAGCGACGTGAAATTCAAATCCCCCTCGGCGCAACAACTGCATGTTTCAATATCAGTTTCAGAGATACAGTAAGGAAACGTCTCCCTGTTTGGTTTCTGTGCCTCTGTGTTTCTGCTCAGCCACCTCCGCACAACACCCCCACACACATGGCCAGAGATGGATGGAGACAGAACGACAGCCAGATAGCTTTGTGTGAGCCGAACAAAGCAGAGACACACTGCTGTCCTTGGGTGAAAAAGCAGAGCGGCTCTCGACAGGGGAAAATCCCGATATGGCTACGTTCCCTTTTGTTGTTCGAGTTAATCGATTTGTACTCTGTTAAATGGCGAGAGGGAGAATCGGTCAGGGCTATTGGGCACCCTTTTTTTTCTCCCTCCCACAGACCCATGGAGCAATTTATCAACAATCAAAAAATCGAGCTCGCAGTCGGCTCTCTGCGCTCCGGCTTGACGCGTCCTTTCCTCCCCGCTTAAGTTCAACGACAGGAAAAGGGGGCGAGGGGACGGAGAGGAAAAGAGGTCCTGCCTCCGGTTTTCATTTCATTTCACAAAACGCCCACTTGCTACAGCAACACTCGATGCACGCGCTCCGAGACGATGGGTGGCGGTGAATGCCGGACGCAGCGGAGTGATTTTAAATTTTGCACACATTCACCGCAACTGTAGTCCTGGCAACAGTCCCGCATGAAACTCGCTTAAAAAGAAAAGAAAAACAAAAAAACACAGGGTCGTAAAACTTCCTTTGCATACAACCTTTAGAAATCTTCCAAAAAACAAATGTAGAGTACGTGGTCCGGTTACAATACACAAACGTATCACACAGATACAAATGCAGAGTGTCCAATCAATGCCCGTGTGGCATGGCAGGGCAGCATGCGGATAACTCACCTGCCCTTTGGCTATAATTCCTCTCACACAATCAATTTGGTGTCATCGGACAACAGAGGACCTGTGTGTGTGTGTGCGTGTGTGCGCGCGTGTGTGTGTGTGTGTGTGTGGGCATGTGAAAAATCAAGAGCTATTTCCACACAAGTGCATCCACTCAACTGAAATAGTCAGAGGCTAAAGGCAACGTATCAGAAGTACACCAAGCACATGTTGTACAAAGAAACAGGGCTCCACCTACATTACTGCATATAGCTTATTTTTAATGTACCAACCCATGTCGCACTGCTTTGAAAGAGAGGCTAATCATTAGCATACAAAGCAGAGTTCTTAAATGATGGATCAAACAGAAGGACGTGAAATTGCCTGGTCCTCATTAGAGGGCATTTACCAAACAGGCTTCACATCGGGCGGTGGCATCGTCGCAACTTCAAACACGGAGCGATGATTGGCTCGTGCAGCATTTGTAAGAGCACACGCATGCCTCGGTGTCGGTTCAACTACCAAAGGTCAGAGCATAAAAATAAGCCTGTTCTTGTGAAGAAGTCATTGAATTAGCTGTGAGAAATGTGTTCACAGCATCACAAAACCCTCGTGATCTGCGGCTGTGAGCCGTTTTGGGGCCGAATGTGATGATCATCCTTCTCCGGCAGACAGCTGGCTGGTGATGAACGCAGCCAAAGCACAGGGGAGATGAGCATAATGAAATGTGCTGACAATGAGCGGCTCAGCTGGCTACAGCGGTCGTTATGACAACTCGGCTGACAGCACATTAAAAAGGGAGGATTTTTCTACTTTTATACCTCATTGCCTGAAAATGGCAAATATAGAATTGTAGCACTTGATTTCTGTAATATCTGGGTGCTTCCAAAAGTCATTACAGCGTGCTGGAAACGAACTATTGCCAAGTCTATCCTCACCGGAGAGGCATATAATTACATAATAAAAGTATCGTAGTCATGGGTAGCAAGTGACTAGATGGCTTCACATCATAACTGCAGCAGTTTTATTCTCCTCTGGTTTAAACTTCGATGTAGAGCCAAATAAAATAAATAAAATATCACAACCTTTTGGATCGAATACCGTAATATCAATATTGCGACCATATTGTTGACCATTAGTGCTTATTAGTACAAGACATTTACACAATGAGAATTAATACATAATCCTCCGCAATGTGGATATGATGACTACGTGGGCAAAGGCAAACAATAAAACAACTCGGGTAAGAAAATGACATTACTTTACTGTAAAGCAGCCATGAAAACCAGGAAAAGACAACATTTATGCCATATTACGATATAATGATATCCAAAATCTATGACGATATCTATTCTCATGCAACGGAAACAATGTAACATCAATATATTGCCCAGCTCTAATATAGATGTGCCTGTTTACATCTATTTATGGATCCATCTATATACACGCAGCTTCATATGAAGGCAGTTAACTAAGTGAGCAGCCAGGGAGCAGAGACGACTGTTGTTAAGAATCAGAAGGTTTTCCTCATTTTACCTCAAACTCGAACTTGGAGCTGCCGAAGTTGGTCCTCTGCTTCTGCCAGAAGTTGTCTGGTTTGATGATGAGGGCGACGTGGATGCAGGACGGGAACGACTCCTGCAGGATCTTCAGCAGAGGCTTGATGCTGTCCCACTTGGAGCCGCGCATATCAACGATGACCGTAAAGCCATGTTTACACACCTCCTCGCTGGGATGGAGGGAGGTCGGCGAGAGTGGGAGGAATTAAAGAGAGGAGAGGGAGGGAGGGAGGGAGCGTGTGAGGGAGGGAGGGAGGAAGCGTGTGAGGGAGGGAGGGAGGGAAGGAGGGAGCGAGCGAGCGAGCGTGTGAGGGAGGGGCAGTGTGAGATTGGAGGGAGTATAATCCAGAGAGAGAGAGAGAGAGAGAGAGAGAGAGAGAGAGAGAGAGAGAGAGAGAGAGAGAAGAGAGAGAGAGAGAGATGACAGGCGTGGGAAAGGATGAGAGAGGGATGGAGAGAAAAGAGAAAGGATTGAAAAAGGGGAAGAAAAAAAAAAGAGAAAAGAAATGAGAACAAAAACAAACAGCGAGATGACGCATTTTCTATACTGTGAGAAGCCTACGCAGCAAACGCACATCCCACACACCCACCCACGCACACACACACACACACACGCACACACACGCACACACACACACACACACACACACGCACAGAAACCTGCGACGAATGAGTCAATAATGTGTGCAGAAATATTAAAATACAAATCAGCACATTTGTGCATCAGCAACCTCATCTCCCTGTGACGCTCTGTTCTGGCCGACGATATTATCACATAATCTTTTACACACACACACACACACACACACACACACACACACACACACACACACACACACACACACACACACACACACACACACACACACACACACACACACACACACACACACACGCAATCACACATACGCACATAGACAGACTACTTCTACACACCTGGAACCAAAATCTGCTAATTATGCAACATCTTCCAAAAAAATACTTTTACTATTTTGTAGCTTTTCTGCAATGTGCATCGTATTACTACTACTACTACTTATTTGATTTAGCAAACCCGGACTGCATCTCATCCTTTTGGTCATTTAGACAACATCCCCTTCCTTCGTTTCTTTAGACTTCCAGAACAAATATCATTTTTTTTTTTTATGCAATGCATCTGTAAATTCCTCCGTCCTTTTCCAAACCTCTCCCTTTCCCTCTGTAACAGCCTGTCAGTAGATAGCTAGCGAGCAGGAGTGTGCAGATGTTGTCTTTCCCAAAATAGAACACCTTTGGTCACCAAAAAAACAACAACAACACACACAGTTGAGAGAGCTCACGGAAATATGCAAAACATGACATGATGATGGTGGTGGTTACAAAATGCCTAAAAGACATCAAAAATAATAAAGAAATACAGTGAATTTAGTTGCATTTTAAAACCACACAGAGATAATGTGGAGACTTAAATTGAGATGAGTAGACGGAGAGAGGATGGATGGATAAAGACAGAAGGAGGGAGGAGAGGAGTCGCAGATGGAATGATGAGAAGTAAACAGAGAGCTGGAGAGGAGAGATGTTTTACCTGCGAGGTGAGGAGCGACTCGTCCACAGTAACTACTGCTGCTGCTGCACTGCCTCGGCTACTGCGACACTTTGTTTTGCTTTCACACACACACACGCTCGCTCGCTCGCTCGCTCGCACACACCTCCTCGCACATGCGCTCTCCGTCGCTGTCATTTTTTAATCCCCTCTCCCCTCCCTCCCTCCCTCCCTCCCTCCCTCTCCCTCTCAGCAGCTCTCTCTCTGATGATCGCTCCATCCTTCCATCATTTGTTTTCTGTTATACATCCCCTCTTAGCTCAGGCTTTCCCTCTCAGAATCTCACCGTGTCTCCAGAAATGATTTTTTTCTACAGCGAAGAAGCCGCAGCAAGCTAACTGGTCTTGAATTATTTCCCTCTCCAATCCTCCCTCACATGCTCATCTCGGCGCTCTCACGTGTTCGCTTACAGAGCCTCTTCCACTTGCTCCGGGTGTTGCTTCTCTCACACACACACACACACACACACAACAAATGTAATGCATGTGTAACCTGGGGATGCCGGCTAGGTAGGCGATCAGTCTCCGCAGGTCGTCCGTTCGTATTCTGTCGTGGTTGCTGCGTGATGGAAACGTTAACACCGGACCACCGCGTCTGTCTCTGCCACCTGAGGCGACACACACACACACATACACACACACACACACACACACACACACACACACACACACACACACACACACACACACACACACACACACACAGTTAGATTAGAGTGAGAACATGTAGAAGACAGAAAATATACTGGATGTGTTATAGGCATTAAAAGCTGCTATTAGAAAATTACATTTCATTATTTACCTTAAAAAAAAAAAAAAACTTTGATATGCTGAATGTGTTTTAGTGGAAAGCAACTATGCTATGCCATTCTAGAACTAATTCACCAAATTAACACGTTGCTCATGTTGATCTTGTCTTGAAGAGGGTCTCTGATGGAGAACTCACCTTTAATCTTCCCACTGTTGTCCCCTCTGCTTTGACATGTTTTATACAGCATTAAGTAGAAATGATCACCAACTTCTGTGTTGCGACATGTTGCCTCCTTCATTCCAACCCATTGCTACAAAACTACAATTCTTTTTGGAATTTATGGTCAATAAATCTCATTAAAACAACAGGAAGGTTAAAAATATACAAATAGGAGATGCTGAACCTGCTAAATTAAAACGCTCTTGGAAACACATTTACAATTGATCTGAATTACTACTTACTCTGCTGGAAACTCTAAACTAACGAAAGATACTGAAAAAGCCTCAACACAGAAAAAGGTGCGCCGGCTGAAGTCCCCAAAATAACATCCAAATGATCCAATCCAAATTACACAGAGAAGAAACGCTACTTTACTTAAAACGCAACATACATCAAGAGCTCTACCGCATGTCGTCTCCCCTCGTACACGTTTCTGTTTGTACAAATTCTGTGTCAGAAGCTGCATTTTCAACTGAAATCCAACATTTGGTAACGAGCACGAAACACAATGTACAGCTGAGGCTGATGATGATGTCGTTAGTCCTGCAAGTAGTGATTGATTTCGATTCTGACCCGAAGGCGGTGCGAGATGAAAAGTCGGGGGATCAGCAACAATTCATCCTGATGGGGACGTGTGTCCTAAATCGCACGGCAAACAATGCAATAGTTGAGATATTTCACTCATAACCAGAAATGTCATCCTCATGGTGGCTCTCGAGGAAAGGTTAGGGGTCTCCGAAGCCAGAGGGATACATCGTCTGGGGACCGTGAATGCCCGTACGCCATGTTGTGCCAATACATCAAGTAGACGTTGAGATAAGTGAAACCTCTGACCTGTTGGTGGCGCTAGATGGAAGGTCAGAGGATTCATCCTTTAGAGATAATGAACGTTTGTTCAAAATGTCAGAGCAATCCGTCTGATAGCTGTTGACTGAAGGACCAACCGGCTGACCTGCGTTGCCGCTACGCCGCTAGCATGGCTAAAAATAATAAATATAAACAAACCCATGGGAGCTAAATGCATGGTTTCTGTATTTCATGCATGTCCCGGGTAGTCTCGCCACAGTTTTGTGTGTTTACAGTATTTCTGCCTGAATCCAACCTTTTGAACATCAGCTTGTCACTTTAATTGGTAGTTTGGTAACACTTGCCGTTTAAAGCACGGAGTCACGGGACTGAATTATGAATATCTGGCACAATAATAATAATAATTACATTTCGCTTCTAGTTCCTGACCAGTCGCAGGAGCAGAGAGCCGCTCCGCTCACGTGGGAACATGTAAACACAGGCCGACTGCGCTCAGCCCACAAATGAGGGAGTTCAGCGGGGTTACTGCGCGCCTGTAGGCTTGACCCGGCTGCTCAGAGGAGAAAATCAAACGCTCACGTGGCGAACAGACAAACAGAAGTGAGGGCGAACATGGCCGAATTATTCAGGAGCCAGATTCAGGATAATAGGCTTAGCTCATTTACCCTCCTTTTCACTAGCGGCCCCTCCTCTACCTCCCTCCCTCCCTTGATTCAAAGCCAATTACTCCGCTAGCGACTACTATGGGATGCGGTAGTCGAGAGTAAGTCATCTCCATGGCAACGCCGCCCTTTTTTCTCCCCCTCTCAATTTCTGTATGTTTGTCTGAGTCATTGTCCTCATCATTGTGTTTCTGCTTGTGACCTTCGCTGGACACACACACACAAGTGGACCAAAGAGAAGTGTGCACATGACACACACACACACACACACACACACACACATACACATACACACACACACACTTACATTTGATACTGCTGAGATTTTATCCATTAGCATGCACACAGATACATGTGAGGATAATACGCAGACGCACACGCAGAATAATGTTTTTGTGTGTTGTACAAATAATCCTGCTGGATGTTCTTGGCAGTCCATATCTCCTGCTTGGCTTCCTGCGAGTTTTCCCTGGCATGACTCAAGCGTGTGCGTGCGTGTGCGTGTGCGTGTGTGTGTGTGTGTCAGACATGTCTGAGCTTCCCTTAGAGGGGTCAAAGACACAGCTGTAGCTTACTATTCTGTAGTTCCGCTGATACTGCCTAAACAATGGATGTCTGTGTGTGTGTGTGTGTGTGTATTACGTGTAGTCTGAGTGTGAAGTAGGGTCAAGGGTTAAGTGTCTGGGCCTCGGTCTGACCCTGAGAGTTTTTACAGGCACATCTTGTTATCATGAGACATGAGAGCGAGCTAGAGAAAGAAGCAATGTGAGGATATGTACAGTAGACCTGTAAACATGTTTCATTAGCCGCGTCTATTGTGACCAAACAAGTTGGTAGGCTTGTGAGACGACACACACTCGTATTCACACGTACACACATTTAATCTTACCTGACAAAAAGGCAACTTTTTCTTTGAGGATGGGCAGCACCTCCATTGCTCTCATCTCCTCATATCTCTTGAAACCTGCGTAGGAAAGAAGAGTGAGACAATGAGGTTTGAATGGAAGAATAAATTTAAAAAAAAGCAAGTCCCCCTTTTCTCCCTGTCAATCAACTGTGACGTTTTTACCTTGAGGGCAGATTATTTGGGACAGAGCAGATTTTGTCCACTTGTAATCTGGAGATCTGCAGTCTTTTACACACAGGGGATTGAGTCCAATTTGGGATTGCATGCATCATGAGGAAATGGTCAGTAAGTTTCACTCACACACCCAAACGCACACAAGAGGAAGCACAGAGGCTGTGGGCAGGGAAACAGTAGTGGTGAGACAGTGAGGCCAAACCGGGGGGAAGTTCGGGGGAAACAAAGAGCTGTTGTACATCTTGCTGTAAGAGGTGAAATGAGGTGAAGCAGCATTAGGACACTTCAGTTCCCATCAACTAGCCTCAAAACATAACCAGGGTTCAACGTTGATGTTTTTTTTTAAACTTGCCTCTTCGGGCAAGAGGGTCAGAAATATACTTGCCCAAAAGAACTTTTTACTTGCCTCCATACAAATACTTATAAAATAAAAACAAACACTTCAGTAATGTAATAGCCGTGCTCTCAAACTTGCAGCAAACTGAAATACATAGTTGGAGCCTCACACGTCCTCTAACGCCACAAAACTAATGGAAACGCTCGCTTGAACTTCAGCTCATTGGAAAAGCAACAAAAGTTGACCATGGTAAAACAACAACACGATAAATAACTTCAATCACGCCATAGATACTTCCATCATCAGCTCCAGAAAAAAAAAAAAACATATTTTATACATATTTTTTTACCACTTGCCCCTTTACTTGCCAGACGTGGCATTTTATTTCTTTATTTCTTATTTTAAGTTTCCTCGCTGAATATGATAGAATTATGGCCAATCGTCAAGCAAGAATAAAACAAAGAATTTGCACCGAAAAAAAAACTATTAAGTATGTGTGATTGTTAAAAATAAAACAAAATACCCGATAGAGTCGGAGAGTTGTATTAAAAGTTCCTAAAAATAACAGGAAAACCCATCTCTGATGCAATATTCACGAGAAATAATCTGCTGAAAATTCATCCAAATTGCTTATTTTTACCAAACTTTCCTGCAGTTTATCAGTTATTCTGCACTGTTATTGTTATACATTTAATACAATCTCCATAAAATATGTCACTCGTCAGTTTGCTCGATAATAGAAAAGGGGTCTCTTAAGGAAAACGGTTGGCGACCACAGCTCCTGGGAATATGAATGTCCGTACATAATAATGTCATGGCAATCCAATCTAATAGTTGTTGAGATATTTCAGTCTGGACCAAAGTGGTGGGTCAACCAACAGATCCGACATTGCCATCTATCGAGCCGTGTCGCTCGCATGGCTACAAATTATTACCCAATTACCCAGTTTGACAATTTCTATTTAACAAACCGTATAAATGGGCACCGTCAACTGACTGCATGCTTTCAATCTAGAAATTGAGACATCTCGGCTTTCCAAATTTTCCTCCACTTTCTGAACAAACCGCAGTCGGGAGAGTTTCTTAATGGCACTATCAGAGAGGCCCACAAGCTGAATGAAACGACTATAAATATAGCTACTTTACCCACTTCCACTGTGTTTTTTCTTCTCTTAGACTACAAATCTGATATTTTCCTATAAATCAATGTCTGCCACTAGTAACTCGTATTCAGTGATGAATCACACGATAGTGTCTGAGCCTTGAGTTGCTTCATAAAAGCTTCAACATTTAATAACTGGAGCTCCTTCTTGGAAAAAAGAAAAAAAATCCTCTGGCACTGCACACAAGGACTGATGTGTTTTACATACTGGTTTGTCTGGAATAAATGGAGGCAGAGCTGAAGATTTAGCAGGGGAATTAATGCAGAAAAAACTCACTGCAATAAACTGAACTATTAATTGTCACCATATAAATGTCAAGCTGAATCTCATGGGCGTGATGATGGCAGAGATCTCGGCTGATATTCTGTCACAAGTGAATGAATGGCTGTCGGGAGATGTTCAATAAGTGAAAAGCTGTTCAAAAACAACTGCTATATATAGACACACGGCTCCCTTAAGTGATTAAACTCACATCTCAACTTTAATACACAGGTGGACAGAACGTGGCCCGGTTTTTGTCCTTCAGACAGAGAGGTCTGGTTTGTGTGACTGATGACCCAGACAAGTCTTATTGCTCTTTTTTTTTTTTTTTTTTTTTTAAAAGGACATTTTAAGTGTCTCTTTTTACTTCATTCTGTCTGTTTTTGACATTCTGGGTCCTTCTGACTTTCTCCTCTTCTTCTTCATCGTCGACCGTAAAGCAAGATTCCTACTCTGTTTTCTTTCACGAGTGACTTTTTTTTTTAGCAGCTTTAACAGTTGTTAAAACGAAATGACCTCTCTGAGGTTATATTGTGTCACTCTATGTCACAAACACACACACTAATGAATGTGCGCGCTTGAAACTAGTCAGACAACATCTTCAGAAAGAGGAAGAAATAATGGAAAAGAGAAAGAAAGAAAAGACGATGTCATCCCCGTCTCTCTCACTAAGAGAGGCGACTCCTTTCCTTTTGCCACTAGATGAGTTTGCCGCTCATTACGGTGGTTACTTCTTTCTTTTATTATATATTTCTGTTACTTATATTAACTCTCTCTTTCAAACCAATGAGGTAAAATTGCTGTTTGTCAACGGAGTCTTGTAATATTTTTAACAGCAGCCGTTTCTTTTTAAATCTAACTTGAGGCTTGATTTCAACCAAACCAGAGTCGATGACAGCTGGAACAGTGGGCGGACCAACCAGGGGGGTTTTGAGTTGTATCTTGTTTATCTGTATGTATCTCGGCCGATGATCAGCCAGGTAAAACTGCGGTTGTCTGACTGGAGTCTGGTAGCTTTGAGGAGAGGATAATAATTGTTAATTTTGTACGTTAATAAATTATAAGAATTGTCTGAATCCCTCTTGATTTTATTTATTATATATTCACTTCAACGCGGGTCACACAGCATCGCACCAGAAGAGGGGGTCATGTCTCTAGCGCTGGACCCGATAACTACCCGGGACTACTGCAGAGACATTTGTTCGGGGGATGAACGCCGATTGTTACCTTTCTCACTAAAGACAAAAGCCAGATGTTAGTGGGTTTTTGTTTTGTACAGTGGGAAATGGGCTTTATAGTGTGGCGGTGCATTGTGGGACGCATACGCACAAATTGTTCAAATGTATCACATAATGAGTACAATCTAAAGGGAAGCAGTGATCCCTCCGTTGGCCTTCCCCAATTATTCACACACACACACACACACACACTTATAACTTTATGCTAATGAGATGCTAATTATTTTCCGCCACCGGAGGAGATGGATGAGAATCAGGATGTCTCTATTTTTACATCTCTTTCCTTCTCTCATTTATCTCACGACTTCCCTTAGGGTGCAACAAAAAACAAATTACCACAATCAACTACATTTCCCACTGCGCTCCTGTAGAGAGTGAGCTTGTAGTTCTTTATAGATGATGCATGAGGAGGCTGGTGCAGACAGAGGGCCCTCAGCTACACATGGACCAGACATCGCTCTCTATGGAGAGAGCGGGGGAGTCAACTAATACTTAGTTTTAGTATAGGCGAGTGCGTCGATTACTTTTTGCATAATCATTAGTCGATAAATTGTGAAAGAAAAAAGCCGAAATAGTCAATTTATAGTGATGTAAAATAAGAGATATTGAGCAAATACTCACATTTGAGAAGCCGCAACTAGTAAATCAGTTTTGCTTGACAAATTATTTTAACAATTAATTGATAATCAGTGTTGTGTTTTTTTTTTTTTAAACAAATACTATAAATTAGAGGTTCTAAATTGTTTTTCAGCAAAGGGCTCCTTATGTACAAGATGGTGCCATGTCATCATTCTGACAGTCTATTATTCCAACCCCCCCCCCATCCCCCCCTCGATTGTCAGAAAGCCCATTTATCCAACAGCCCGAAAAAAAAAACTAAATATACAGCTAGTGTTACAAAGAAAACCGGAAAACACAAACTCCCCATGCAGCGAGCATAAACACGGGGCTAATTATGATGCAGAATGACGTGGTGGTCCCGCTTTTGTTTTTTTCCGACAATGACAAAGCCCTGACCCACTCCGCTCTGCCTTTGGTTGGCTTACGATGATATTCTTACCCTAAACCTCACTAATCTCACTCCTCATGCTGAACCCAACCAACGAGGGCACCGGGTCACAAGAGGCAGAGCGGCGGGTCATGCCTTCGCCGGCAGGATAAAGAAAAATCGAGAAGATCCGATGACGTCATTCTGCATAATAATTAGCAATGTGCTTCTATTTGTTGAGTGTGTATTTTCAGAACAATGGCCGTTTGTTTTTGGGATCCCGGACAAATGGGCTTTTCATCCAACGGGAAATTTTTTGGGACTTCAAGACAGAGAACATACCCGGATGAATAATCAATTAGTCAAAGAACGGAAATGTACTCTTTTAATGATTAACTGTTGAAGTTCTTTTCTTTGTCTTCTGTGAATGAACACCTTTGGGTTTTGGATAGGGTGTTTTTTTCCCCATTTTATAGACTAAATAAAAAAGAAATTGAAAATAAGCACATTTATTGACAATAAAAATAATCAAGGTGAGTCAATCCCGACATGTAAGAAGCTCGAACCAGAGGACGTGTGGACATTTTTTTATTTATCGATCACTAAAATTGCAGATTATATTTCTGGTAATCGACTAATAAATTCATATTTAATCTTCTATACATTTTTCTATTCTTTTATAAAACAGGCTGGTATTGTCCTGTCGATTGCACTGCATGCTGGCACCTCGTTTTGTATCTTGTTTGTAACCGTTACGTGTCTCGTTTTTTGTACTTTGCACCTTATGTGTAGTCCGAATGTTTGCTTCACCACCGCTGTGTATTGCACCGCTCACCCCTTTTGTTTCGCACCAGGCACCAAGAGAAACACAATGTCGTCACTCTAAGCAGATGGATGACAGTAAAGTCTCTCTTATCTTATCTAAATTGTTGCAGCTCTACAGTCTATAAAATATTATCGGGATCATGTGGCCGAAACTACATTTGTGGTAGCCGCTTACAAAACACTGCAATGTCAGTACACAGTCACAGTAGTAATGTCCGTCGTGTTAGGCTAAATTCCAGAGAGGTGTGCATACTGAGCGGGAAAGGAAACGTGTGCACACAAATGGAGAAGTCAGCATCTTTTAAGTCTTCTAAAGCAAAGACAATCTTTGATGTTTCCCACAAACTTGTTGTGCGATTGGCTGGATGCCAGCAGGCAGCGGGTAATCAAAGGTCAATGAAAAACCTAAAGTGATGTTGACACGATGACAAGCAGAAAACCACTGAGAGTGTGTGTGCGTGTGCGTGTGCGTGTGCGTGTGTGTGTGTGTGCATTTAGAGGGAGAGAGCACACGGTGAGTGCTTCGTAGCTACTACAGTACAGTCAAATCTAACGGTCACAAGATTAAGGTCTGCCCCGTGCACGAAACACAGACGGACACTTTAAACCCACAAAACCTTTCCCCTCCTTCCAAAACACCTTTTTTCCCTCTTTTACACAGTAAAACCTTAACGTTCCTCCATCTTTACAAAAAAAAAAAAAAAAAAACCTCTTTCGACAAGCTCCCGAAAAGTGCAAGGAAAGTTGGTGCATTCAGCAAAACGCATCCTGGATTGCTAAAGCGATTGCGATTGCCTCTTTTATGGTAACGATTTCATCCCGTGCGATTGACTGTTGATGCATTATCGCT
Source organism: Ophiodon elongatus (assembly GCA_016806645.1). Taxonomy (NCBI): domain Eukaryota; kingdom Metazoa; phylum Chordata; class Actinopteri; order Perciformes; family Hexagrammidae; genus Ophiodon; species Ophiodon elongatus. The sequence goes on along the minus strand of JACSYO010000916.1, from coordinate 814,553 downwards.
CCTCTACACCGGCTCACTTCCTATAATCACCCGATGATTACATGGCTCATTGACTAGGTCCCTGAAACATTTCCTGCTTCGAATGGCAGTGTATCTGGAAATGCCCAATATATTCTCACACCAATGCGTCAAACAGAACTCTCTTCAAAACACTTCTAACGTCAGTTTTGCACCCATTAGTGACGGCGTGGTGATATATACGCTCCTTACACGCATAGTGTCTCTTCGAAATAAAATGATGTCTTTACAGGAAGTTAGGTTCAGGCAACAAAACCACTGAGTTGGGTTCATGAAAAGAGCACGCTTGACTTGGCTAACGGCACGCGACCAACAACCGACGTGACAAAATGTAAACTTTTACTTGTAGTTTCACTCTGGAAACAAAGTGACAGTCCTGTTTGGTTTGACCCATCCACCTCACCTCACCTCCAACCACGAATGGACCACCTCTCACGCTCCTAAAACCACGTCAGTCACTTTGAGGGGTGGATACAAACGCCGACGCTGTGGTGTTGCCGCCAGACGCCGAGGGGCACTGACCAAGCTGCGTTACGCGACGCCTCGGGAGTAAGAATGGGTTGAAATATCTGAACATACGTAAATGACATATTTCTATGAATAGCCTGGAAATGAAAGTGTACAGTACAGCCTCCAGTAACTGTGTTGAAGTATTTTTGGGGGTGGATTTTCTCCTCTACCAAACACAAAAAGGTAAGTTTAACCACACAGACATCACTTCGCTGTGCTTCTGCGGCGCTCTGGGACTGGAATAAAAAGGCAGAGAAGCTAAATATAGAGCGGCGAAGGTGTAGAAGGTGAGTTTTCTGGAAGAACGATGAGTGAAAAAAGAAAAGAGATAGGACAAGGAAAAGTGAAACTACAAAAATGTGCGATAATTAGTCGAGTCATCCCGTCGTAACTAGGCTGATGAAAAAAAGTGCGTGTGAGAGAAAGAGAGGAGGAAGGAGTAGAGGAGACAGTAAGGGAGTGAGGAGAGGGGACGTGTGCAAGAGTGAGGAAAACGATGTTAGGAGGATCGGGTGGGAAAAGACAGGTGGACATAGAACTTAGAATAGAACAAACACGATTCGTATGAAATCCTATTTTTCTGTGTCGTTGTAATACTTGAGGCTCGATTGTTGGCGATTAGTCTCATGTTGTGCAGTGAAGGTTTATTCTAAAAAGACGTGTGAATGATAATCATAAAGCTTATTTACACAACACGTTTCAAAGCGAGCAAAGTGTTTCCTAGGCATAAAAAGAACAAAGGATAGCGTACACTGCAGGTACTCGCATATTTCGACAAGTAACTGTTTCTTTGACTTCCTGTGTATTCTTGGAAGGAGGCTGAAAACTGACCCAATTATTCTTGAAATATGACTTACAGGTGAAACCTGCAATCACAATTATTGACGCATTTACCAAAAGCTTCAGGTCTCCGTCTGAATTTATAAGAAATGTGAGTTATTTGCCTTAAAAATCAGTGATATAACTTCTATTAATGATATCCCTGTCAAGAAAAAAGTGAACTACTCAGGCATCCTTGTTACCAAAGAACAAGACTTGTCTTCATAATTTTAGTTCTTAGTTAGAAAATATATTTAACCTTTGGTTGCAAAGAGATCCGTCATTAAAGGGATGTATCCTTAAAGGGGCGTGTCCTCTTACGAAGGCTGAAGGCATCTCGAGGTTTGTTTATGTTGCATTCGCTCTATCTTTTATAACAAAACTGCCAAAAAAAATGACCAATTGCTGAAAAATCGTATCCACTATATTAGATCACGGTAGATCTACGATCGCCTCCCACTTACACACCCACCACCCTCAGCATTGTACCTGTCAACTGGATGAGGGCGCAGCCTGTCAGGGCGCAGCCTGTCAGGGCGCACCGCCACTTGTGATTGGATGCCCAGCAAGTCATGCCTGATGATTCTTCCACATATTTTCACAAACAATCCATAAATTGCTGCGGATTTGGCTCGGCCTGCTGACGGGGAGACATACTCCTCAGCTAATGATAGACTGACGGGCCGACGTGCTGAAGGGAGCCCGGTCCTCTGCGGGCAGAGTGGCAGCAGCTGAGGCTAATCCAGAGATTCCTGAGGGCAGATATTCCAATCCAGCAGACGACCAAAACCGCCCATTCTGGTGTCGTCCATGCGTCCGCACGGAAAAGCTGGTGCAAACATTTCCGAGCGGGCACGCGGGCTATCGGCGTGGTTTCAGAGCACAGCGGCGCACTTGTGCAGACGCAGAGTCAGCGTGAACCCCGCGCGGCATTAGGTGAGCCGCTAATCTGCATGTCTTTTAGAAAGGCAGGTTCCTGGAGGTAATCCTCGATGTGTAGGAGGCGCGGTCATTATAATATGCCGGCGCTGCATTTGTGCACGCTGGGAAGCTGCTTAGCGTCAGGTGGGAGACTTGAGATTGATGGGGAGGACCCGTACGGTGCAGGAGAGGCTTACGCATAACATCACGGACACATCACAGACTTTCCTTCCCCGCTGTCGCTCCAGCGGAGCCAGTCAGTGACCAGCAGAATTAGACTGTGGTCGTACTGGGCAGCGTACACATCTGTGTGCGCATATCAAGTGTTTCGCAGTTCACCCCAGAAGACATCATGAAGGCGTGAATATAGACGATAGTTGCTCATAATGTTTTCAGCCCATTACCTAGAAGTCACAGCTTTCTTTACTCATTATCTTCCAGTTATTTAGTAATGTCATTATTAAGAGATAATAAGTAGTTTTAACAATTTCTGATGTTATGAAAAGATATGAGGCAATGCTGCGCATGATTATGATCAAATATCACTCATAACTACAGTTATTATGATTTTTGCTTAGTCCCTCTGCTTGCTAAAGAGACAAGAGCTGCGGTAATTATTTGATTAATTGATAAGTAGTCAACAGAAAAAGATTTTTTTTATTTAACATTTCTGTAATTTTTCAGGATAAAACTCATGCGGTGGTTCCAGATTCTCAAATGTGAGCATTTGTATAATTTTAAACTGGCTAGCGATGGGTTTGGACGGTTGGTCGGATAATACAAGACGTCTGAAGACTGGAACGTGGATTATCATTACTTATCATTAGAAGGTTATCATTACCTTATCCATGATGTCTTAATTCAGGGATTCAGAGAAACCGGCGTCCATTCCCAAGTCCCAAAGTCCCAAGAAGAATTTACTGAACCGTATTTTCCAGGAAGTTCATCTATCCCATACAACAAAAATGCACCATTAACTAGATCAACCTTTCCTAATGGACCGTCGGCCCCAATATTTCCTGGGTCACTGGTCCCGTGTGAAGTGGGTGGTGGTGGTCACCGCTGCCATGGCTACGCCCCTCAGTGAGAAAGGGCAAAGGATGAGAGGGAAATGCCAGAAACGTCCATCATCCGGTCAGTACATCGTTTAGGTCAGGACTGTAACCGGCTCGTGTGTGTGTGTGTGTGTGTGTGTGTGTGTGTGTGTGTGTGTGTGTGTGTCAGAATGTGTCAACACTCGGCACACACCTCAGAGGCTTGAGACTTGTAGGGGCCTTTTGGGAGGTCAACTGGGCCTTAGGCTGGCTCATACAACAAAGCAGTTTACTCAACAACACCACTACAAGACTACCCCAGAGAGATTGTGATAAATACCTCGGGGAGGGGTTGGAGAGTGTGTGTGAGAGTGTGTGTGTGTGTGTGTGTGTGTGTGTTTCAAATAAAGACGGACAGAATGCAACAGCTGCCTGCACCGGGACAGATGGGACGGGTGGTACGGTCAGTCAGCGGAGGGAGGGGAAAAGTTGCCGACATACCACAAAAAGAGTGCACTCACAGCGTCTTCCCCGACTGATTTAAGAGCAGTTACACGCGGGCGTAATCTCATAATGGCTCCGCAGCAGCTGACTTGGACGCGCCGGTTTCAAACCAGCTGTTACGGGTCAGGAGAAACCCACACCGGACACATGTGTGAGCATCCCTGCATAATTGTGGACTTCCCACATTCACAGCGTGCCAGAAATTCCTTGCTGCTGGGATGTGTGTGTGTGTGTGTGTGTGTGTGTGTGTGTGTGTGTGTGTGTGGTGGGGGGGGGGGATTCCTTAAAGCTGAGGGAGTGGACAGGAATTGGGGCGACCATGATCTGGACTTCTAACTTAAATCCTGATCACAGACGTGCTTGGTTATGAAAAATAAATAGGTGATGCAAGCCAGTCTGGTTTTGTTAGACTGCATGCTTTTTCACTGTGCGAAACACATAAATGTGATTAATTCGATTTTTATATTGATTTCAAAAATGACAATTGCCGCTAGCAGATTTAATCAGCTGTAGCTAGCTAGCTAGCTAACATTAGCTTCATGAAGTGGTTAAAACCGCGACCTCTGTCCGACTTTTTTTATGGTCCCAGCCAACTGGTTTTAAAAGAAGAGCCCTGTACAGCGGTCTTAAATATGCAGGTTATGGCTACCTAGACTACATGATATTATGCTAAAAGAAGCATAATAAAGAAAACTGTGAGGCCAGACTGTTGTTTCATCCCAACTATGTTTAGCTTCTTAGCTCACGTACTTGGATTAGCAAAACAGATGTTAAATTGATGGTCTTTTCAAGCAGTATATCGTTCAACGGGAGGACTAACATAATGCCCTCTTGGATAATGAGTTTGTCCGGGGTATGAACTTCCCAAAATCAAAAAAGGGACAGATCTGCTAACGTTAGCCAACACTCACTACCCCACAAAATAAAACAAAACGCTCCTTGGAGTAATGCTGGTTGCTACTGTGAGCAATAAGTCAGTCAGATGGACACGCTAAATGTTGTGGCTTATGTTTCACAAGATAAACATACTGTTTCACCTATTCCCTGCTCTTTTACTCTTGGAGAGAGAAAAGAAGAAACCATCTAAACTCTTTAAAAGCTGAGAATGGCTCTTCCTGCAGCTCCAGCCTCGTTATGGTTACTCCATGCGCCATGATTGGACAATCACAGCCCGGGGGAGGCATTTAGCAAACTGTCAATTACTGCTAAACTGGATGTATTTTACAAGACCCAGAGAAACGCAGTACTACTGTCTGCAAATGTGTCTGGGAGTAGATGTTGAGCACATTCATTTTCCAGTCATTACAGACACCCTAGTCAGTGTAAAGCCAGCCAAATAAAACCTGACGGATAAATTTGTGTACGTCACTTTTCCGGTGTCTGAAACGAAGGGTCACTTTTGTTTGTCCATCTTTTATGTCACGAACCCTCAGTCTTCCTCTTCCTCTCTTTTCACAATTGCTATTTTGTGCTTTATGTTTTTACACATTCATCTCATCCTGCCTGAGCTGCCGTCAGCTCGCCTCATTTTAAACCGCCGGTTGTCGACCCGCCTCTCGGCCCTGAAGCAGCTGTGATTGGCCGCTGCACATGAAGGTGTTGCCCTACTGGACTTCGCTTAAACAAAAAAAAGGGGGGCTGATCTGATTGGCTGTTGTGATCAGACACAGCTGTGCTACTAAACAATGCACCTACTGTGGGTACAGCTGGCACCGGCTGAGCCACTATACACACAAACAAGTTGGTAACTAGTTAACCGGGAAGAGCGCGTTTATTACGGCTTATTCTTACATCTGGCGATTGAGCAATATGTGTCCATATTATAAGCTGCCATTTGTGCCAAGTCACTATCAATCTACAGCATTTTCCCAGTTCTTTTCTAAAATGTTGAAATTATACATAAACATTCATTGTTCCCACCAAACTGTTAGAGTCACTGGGGCCTGAACGCCTGCACTGCATTACGAGGCAGTAAAACTATCTGCTAGCAGCTCTTTATGGCAGTTTAGAGGTGTCAGCCTGTCACATGTGAGTTATGAGTACAATCTTCCTCGACACCACCGGAAAGATTCCTCCGGCCAGCCGTCTGGTCCGGTCCAAGAGAGACAGCGTGGACTAGAGGGGGCAATTTTTTTTTTGGAAGAGATATTTGTGAAGTACAGATTTCCTGCTGCATTGAAAATCCGTCCGCGTCCATGAAAGCGGGGTATCATTATCTTAGAAACACAGGGCTGACAGCGAGAGCGATTCAACAGCGCAGCCTGGGTGTTTGTTTCCAGTTCAGTTCACTCCACTCAGACTCCCCCCCCCCATTTTCCTCATTTTGTCCCCAAATCAGAGTTTTTGGCCAGGGCAAAAAAAAAAAAAGAAAAAGCGCACCATCTTTCCTTTACCTCCGCCTCTTTCTGTTCTCTCCATCCGTCCAGACCTCTAATAGCAGGGTAGGCTAACCGAGCGAGAAACAGGCCAGGGTTACCCCAGCGACCCGAACACAGCAGGGGAGGAGCGGAGAGGGAGGAGGAAAGGAGGGAGGAAAGAAAGACAGTGTGAGAGAAGAAAAAGAGAGAAAGGACGGCTTGTTATTGGAGCCAAGAGTTCATTTGTTCGGGTCTTTTAATGCCACATGATGTCATTCTGACAGACTGTGACGAGACGGAGAAACACTGAGGTTTATACATAAAAATATATATTACTACGATAGAAACAGGAAAACAGCCACTGTATTTTTTTGTGCGTTGTAAATACTTTCTGTTACCAACTGAGATTCAGTGCAACACACGGTGTGTTGGACACTGTGTGTTGTTTTCAGCTGTTGACTCCTGCTGCAGTTCACTGTCAACAGCAAGCCTTTTTCTGCTTCAGCTATTCCCAATCTGCACGGATACGCCATCTGGAGGCGACTATGAAATGAAATTGCAGCTTGTACAATGAAATTGATTACTGAAGATTCACACAAAAATCAATTCAATAGCAGTTCTACATTTTGACCGAACTACCAGGGAGACAGGAAATGCACAAGTCCTCCTTGCAAAGCACTCTTCGGCACATCTGTCAAGGTCCGAAGGCATTAACATTATTACATAACAGCACTGCTCCCCCCCCCCCTCCTCCCCTTCCCTCCCCCCTCTCCTTGCAACCCACTTGTCAGCCGCCCAGTCAGACCAGTGGCTGAGGAGGCCAGGCAAACAGATGGACGGGCCAAATCCCCCATCACCCCCCTTTCTAAACCAGGAAGTGATCACTGGCAAGCACCAGGAAGCCTAAGAAAAACACTGCCCTGACAGTGTTGTGCAGACAGGCCAAACAGTAGCAATGAAGCCAAGTATTGTCTCGATGCAATTGCATTCATGTTGTTTTCATCGCCTTTTTCTGCAGGCGTTCGAGTCGTCTCCATCAGGGCCTCTGGGCACCAGAGCAACCCGCCAACTCACTGCCCTCCTTTATATCTAGGGTTTGAGGGTTTGGATTTTCTAAGCCTGACGCTGCTGAGGGTTTTAGACTAAAGCAACTGAAAGTCAATAAATTGCATGCGTCTCCTTTTTAGAATAGAAAGCCTGGTCCATGAAATATTAAAACTTCCCAACGACGCCCAGGAGAGCAATAATCTTAAAAATGAAAGGAGCCATGTCTCCTCAAAATGTCACATCAGAGGCAAGCAACATTGAGTAGCACATATATACTTAAATGCGGGAACAAACCATCATAACATCCTTTTTTTTGACTCGGTCTATACTACATACTACAACAGGAAGATCAAGTGTGACTGAGAAGAAAGGTCAATTTAGGATGAGGGATTAATCATTAATGGAGGAGACAGCGGAAGCAACTGGAGGTAGCAAATCTATAACCAAATAATAAGTCAGAGGGCTGGAAAAGACGGAGCATGAAAGCCACAGACGTCGTCCATCTCAACTCATCACGGAGAGCCTGCTGGGGCAACGTCGTGACAGCAGCGACAGAGGCGCTAGACACAGGTAACCAATCACGGGCCGGGAAACGTGGTATGTGATGGCAGTGGGGGAGAGGGAGGAGATGGAGGAGAGGGGGAGTCAGGGAGATGTGAGAAATTACAGTGACAATGACCTGTCTTTGTCACTGGGAACACTGAAATATTAATCTTATTTGTGTGTGTGTGTGTGACTACATATTTCCACTATAATAAAAAAAAACAAACTCCTTATCCACCATCACCACAAACACACTAACAAAAACCGACACGATGAGGATGAACAATCAGCCGCAAAATTTGGAATCACTGTGCGTCGTGTGTTTGGGTTTGTTTACCTGCGATCTGACTCGATACATCTCCTTTTGGCTCTTTAGGGAGGGAGCCATCTGTAGGAACACACACACACACACACACAACAAAAAATGTTTTATTACCAACATAGAAATAGAACAGATTTTGCAAAAAAAAACAATTTCAACAATGGAGAGGAGGGTTAAAAGGAATATACAACAAACCAATGACGACATTTTGATTTTATTTCAACAGGCGTGAAATAGGTTTTATTACAATCCTCTACACTTTCAGGATCATTCTGCCAAAGGGTGTTTTATATCTAAATTACTCAACACTAGTCCCACTACTATGCTGAAGCCAACCTCCCAAAACGGTCATAATGCCATGACAACAGCAAACCAGAAGATGGCTAGGAGTCCATGCTAGCAGCTCAGCGTGGCTGCACGGTGGCGCTTTGAGCTAAATGCTAACATGTTATCGTTAAACAGCCATCTATGTTCAGCATGTGCTCCATTTTAGTTTCGCGACACGCAAGTAAGTAAAATCCTTGGAACACAACTTGCTTGTATATACAGAAGGTTGAATTTGTACAACGTTATTGTTAAAATACTTAGTAATAAAGAATAGAAAAAAGAAAAAAATAGAACATCTTCGATCATGAATTTTGTAACTAGACCACATGAATTGACCCGGTACTGAGTCTGTCTGGCTTAACGGGTCAACAAGCTAACATTTGTTAATAAACAAGTAGAGCCATGGCCGATGGGAATATCATTAGTCTTGCTGATCATAAACCAAAGTATTTGAAAAATCTAAAATGATGATGGTACGAGATAAAAAGTCAGAGGATCATCAAAGTCATTATTGTTCATCCTGAGGGGGACATAAATGTCTGTACCAAATTTCATGGCAATCCCCTCCAATGGTTGTTGAAGCGCTTCACTCCAAACCACAAACAAACACACACTGTCACGTTGACATTGCCATCAGTGCTATTGTGGCTATAAAAAAAGAAAAGTCTGTACAGACTGCCAGAAAGCTGCTGCGTTCCTTTACAGCGAAAAAGGGGAAGCTGGTACTGTTTGTGGAGGACAAACAGGACCCTCGTAGGTTTTTGCACTATATAAAAAGGTTGATGGAAAGCTTGTTCAGGAAAGCAAAAACCAAAGTATCAACATCGTCTTAGTCACGGGGAAACACTGAGTTTTATGAGAAGCACAGTCTTAATTTTCTGAAATATGAGCGCACTCAATGCCACTGGTGTGAGAAAAAGAAGCGGCCGCTCGTCTCCGGCTATAATTATTAGACCCACCGACCTGTTCCCAACACTGGACCGGTGCGTGCAGAAGTCATCTTCTCGTCCCCCCACACCTCATGACCGAGGCCCGCTGGTTCCTCAGCCGACACAACAATCGGCCCATTGAGGCAGCCTATAGCTGGGTGTGTGAGAGGAGCTGCTGCTGTGACTGAGGGGAAGATACGCTCGGTGTCATGTGCTGTCAACATGTAAACGACGCTCAGACGCTCAGCTGGCTGACTCGGTGACACATGCTTCCTTCTTCTGACTCAGGCTGGACTCCCGTTTAACCCCGCAGACGGCTGCTTTAAGGTCGGACAGAAGCGGGTGGTTGCGTTGGACGTAGGATCTCCACTGTCGAGCATTTAACAGGACGGAGACCTATACTAAATGTGCTGTACGGTACGTGCAGTGTGTGAGTGATACACTAAACTGATGCAAATGATACAGTCGTTTAGATCTTGTGATACGGGTGTGCGTGTTTACTTTGGGGGAACTGACTCAAAAACAGATTTCAGTAGTTTTCCTTCCTCTACATACGAAACAGACTTAACACCAAAGTGCACTAAAGCAAGAAGCAACACATAAACACACAGTTAAAAGTAAAAATGCTAAATTTCCCAACACAGAGCCTCAGTTGTGAAAAATTTAGCCTCCTCTCATACACGCAAAAAATCTATAGTGCTACCCCACACTTCTCTGAGTGCAATCGTCTGTGTTGTGAATTTCTGGACGTGCCCTGTTATTACAGTCCCCATTAATACTGAACCGTGATCATTTGCCGGTAATTGTTGGAGGATTGTTGCAATGAAATAATTACTTGAGTCACACCAACACGTTTTAATTAAGGCAACATTAAAACCTGTTCCTTAGCCTTCAGCTGACAGTTGTATCTCGCTCACATGCTTGCACTTGCAAGCCGACTGGACAGTGATCCAACTTATGCCATGTTCATGTCACATTAGATTTATAGATGGGAACGTTTCCCAATCAAGACTTCTGGTGTGGTGGCAGAATTTGCAAAAAAATATGGGGGTTAAAATATTGTTGATTTAAAGAAATAAATAAAAAGCACAATATCCATTAAATTAGGGTTTAAATGACAACCTAAACCCATTGAAAGGGTTATAAGATGCCAAGACACTGCACAATGATTTTTAATACTCAAACTCTGAAACTTTCAAGTTGGGAACTACTTTATCTTCCATCGCAATAAACTCTCAAGCCAGTCCACAAACGCTCCGCTCAACTAGAGCCTGAAGACAATCTCTCTTTGTTTTGTTGCTAAAACAAAAAAAGAATTTGCATAGCAGAACCAATCCAAAGTGTTTAGGGCGGCGAAACGCAGACACGGTGTACTTGTAATCACTGTCGTACCAGAAACTGTTATTGCTACAGCTGCTCTGCTAACATGCTAACACACACACAGTTGAAAGTAAAAAAAATAAAAAAATAAAAACGATATCTGAGCTCTCCTCACGCTAGTGACCGGCTCCATGTGAGTCGTGGTTGCAGGTTTTGCCCCTGCAGAATCTCCCGGCTCCCTCCCCCTGTAGCGACAACTTTGCATTTAGAAATCCCCAAACATTCAGTAGACGGAGATCTCCGATTGTGTGGTATCGCTAGTGAACGGCATGCAGTGCTGAACGTTACATACAGGTGGGCAACCTTTAATTAAAAGTTACTCCGATGTGACATAAACGCGACAATGTGGCTGCTACACGCTAGAAATAGAGGGACTGACCATTAACTAGAGGGTCCAAGACTTGTTACCAGTATCTGCCTTGCTAGAAACGTAACTCTAGCTTCTTATGCAACAGGCCATGACCGCTGCCCTTTAATAACCTCTCTCTTCAGAGAGAAAAAGAGTTTCCCTGCGAGGACCAATATCCCTCCGTCATAATAAATCACCCTGCGGTTGTATCTTCTCACCTAAATCCGTCTTTGTGATATAAAAGTTATTTCCGTGACAACTGGTCCCCTTCCTCAGTGGCTGCTCAAGTAAACTCTCTTAATAGACCGCCATGATTTGGCAACATTTTGCTGGTGGCAGTTTCCATTAATGAACATATAGCAGCACGGTACACTTAAAACTACAAAATGCGCAAACTTGCTGGCAACAACGCCACAGGGGGCTCGTGTTCGGAAGCAAAAGCGCGCGCACACACACACACACACACACACACACACACACACACACACACACACACACACACACACACACACACACACACACACACACACATTGCACGGGAAGAGAAGCACAAAGATCTCAGAAGAATTTTCTCTCAAGCTGTGTACCTGGGACAACTTAACAGAGGATGAATGGGATGAAGGGGGAAAGAAGGGAGAAAAGGAAGGGAAGAGAAAGACCAAAACACCCACATACTTCACATATTTGCAATGCCAAAGATGTCCACTTAAGCCGCAGTGTGCAACAATGTAATACCAGACTACAGTAGTGGTGGCCCACTTCTTATCACAATCTAAACAAAAAGGAGTCGCAGCCGAGCCAGAAGTCAAACACGCCTGGACAAAGGGGATACAACACACATCGCATGCGTCCGAGATGCAGCCACACACACACACACACACACACACACACACACACACACACACACACACACACACACACACACACACACACACACACACACACACACACACACACACACACACTAGGTTAAGCCAACCGCCAGCCAAGCTGTTTGGACAAAGTTAAACAGATCAGACGCGCATCTAACGGCCGCTGAGGAAACGATAAAGCAAATAAATGCAACGGTCCCAAACCCATAAACACATCCAAACTGCCGTCTCTCCAAAGCATGTAAACGCTCTCAGATACAGTAAACTCACCTAGACCTCGGCTCTGCTGAACACTGGCGGTACTGTATCCTGAGCCGAGCTCCCCTCCGCAGACAGCTCCCTCTTGTCCCGACACACACTGCTTCTGTCTCCGAGCCCACACCAAACACAAGACCACCCTCTCCGTGGGCCCCTGCCTTTCCCTTCTCGGCAGGCACACTCATCGTTTGACTCATACGCCACTAGGAAAGACCCCCTTTCATTTGAAACATAACTATTGTCTGGCTCACGCGGACGGAAACGGGACGCGAGTCACAAAAAAACAACAATGAGCAATACCCTGTTGTCAAATGCGCGTCGGAGAGCGAAGCGGCAGATAGCGCCGGAGGGGTTTAGCTAACATTTAAATGTCAAGGGCCATGGACAACACATTTAACAATATATTACCTAAGAGACGACTTATCGGAGAGGATTCTTGTTGCCTGGCGCCGAGCTGCAGGTGGTGGGATACGATGGAGAGAGAGAAACTTGGGAGGATATACTGTATATGATGTCCACTTATGGAGCTGATGATCAAAACAGTGAGGGATAGATAGTAGGTGACCATATTTTCAAAACCCCAAAAACAGGGACCCATAAGTGTACCGAGGTACATGCACGCAAACACGTATGAACTTATACGAGTCAACGGTTCTGGCATCGGTGCTTTGTGAGTTACGGAGTGAGGCCTCCTGCTCTCTCTGTATCTGTGTCACGAGGTGCTTTACACACATCCTGGCAGGGAGAACAAAAAGATCGAAAAGTGTGGCTACATTTTACTCGAGTAGGTGCTCATAACTCTCGTTGTCACACATGCAATAAAACCCTTAGAAGAAAAAAAAAAAAGAAGAAAAAAAAAAGGAGGCATCACCAGCAATTTATCAAAACATTTGGCGAACGAGCAGAACATGAATCCGCAGAAATGCTCAGTTGGACAGTTTGGCGAGCGGCCGTCCGTCATCGTCCACTACAGGTAACGTTACTGATGCCATACGGAGTACCTGTTTAGCTGCAAATGTATTTTTTTTTTTATAGATTTTGGAACTTTATGCACTGCTGCTTAAGAAAGACCATTTGTTTACATGAAAGAAAAATTAAGGATTAAAATCCTCACGACGCCCATCCCCATTTATCACAGGGGTGCCGTTGTGTGATGCCGTCTGGCCGTCCTAACGGGATCTTTATGGCCACCGTGCGTGACAGAAAACGTACTCCTGCAGCATTTTCGTTTCCCGTTACTTTAAGAAAGGAGGCGTGGCCTGGGACTGACTTCCTGGAGCTAAAAGTCAGACTTTCACTTCTGCATGACAACCAACCGTTTTGGTGCACTGATAGTTTGTCAGAAAGAGCCGCAAGCGCCACAGCAACGGCGTTGACGACGCCACATTGCTTGATTGACTCGCATCGGGACACCCGGCTCAGGACAAACCGGGAGGCCTGGTCACCGTGAGGACGCACTAAACGTCAGATGATAACGAAAGGGGTTTCGTGTTTTTTTTGTTATCGTGGCGTCAGTTCATTGCTGTGGTATTTCTGCACCGCACTTCCCATACATAACCTCTTAGTCAAACCAAGTGATCGGCACCGTGACGTTGCTCTCCGCAGATTTCTGCAGAAGCCTGATTTTCTGCAGCTGGAACTCGTTTCCTTTGATCGTTCAGCCCTGATGACCAGAAGTGCTCTGCCAAGTATGCACTCTCTTTTTTTTTTTTTTTTTTTTTTTTTTAAATCAAAGGAGGTACAGGTAGAGTGAGACTCTGAAATGGACTCGTAACGGCACCAATGTGGCATTGCACTCCTGTAACACTGTGCGACTCAAAATAGAAATTCAATGTGTAAAACCGGTGGAGTTCCCTTTTAACAGGGTTAAAATGAATAAAGACGGACTGTAACTAGCCGGACACATTCTGTAACGGCTCTGACAGACAAACTGTATTTAACGTGGATTTGGTCACATCTGGCTGATACTGGATCTGCTACATTAAGATGAGTATCAGGATCCAGCGTATCGGGTTGGTGCATCCCGAGCAAATATGTGAACAATACCGCCTCACAATACCATCACTGCTGCTCGTCGACACAAACATTTGGTTAAAAAGCGAGTACGTGCCGGCTCTGAAAACCAGCTTCCTGTTTGGTTCAACGGTCACAGCGCCTGTACGTGTAAACCTGAAGGGACTCATTACTGTGAACTAGCTCACTAGTTCTTCTTTCCGGGGAACGTTGAAAGATTAAACCCGTGCACCCAAGTACTTTTACCAGGAAATGCACAGTTGGCTGAATCCCAACCATGTCTACGATAGATAATACATTATAATCGTTTATTTCATTAGATCGGTACTCTTAAGGCCTGATGCACAGGACCGACATGTTTCCACTCAACCATGTTGTTATCGGCCCTCACCTGGGATCCCAGGAGCCAAAGGGAGTCCCTATTGGATTCTGTAGCAATGATGAAAAAGCCTGGCTCCGCCCTACAGATCAGGACTTAAGGATACTGCCTTTAAAACCTCTCTCAAGGACCTCAACGGTGCACCGCCCTTTGCTTTTAAAAAGACACAAAAGGCCACTGACTGTGATGTTTACAGTGGATCAATTTTCTCTCGGTTACCGGCCCTCAGCGGGAGAGAAACATGGTGAAAAGCAGTCGGAGGAAGAGAGCGAGAGAGAAAGTGAGCGAGATGGGGAGGGCAACAGTGAGATAGCAGTTTTGAATGCACTTGAGACACAAAGAAGAAAAAAAAGAAAAAAGGAGTACAATGGTCTTTCAGGACTTGTCCTAGTTTGGCGCTCTCTCTCTCTCTCTCTCTCTCTCTCACTCTCTCTCACTCTCTCTCACTCTCACAGTCTCTCTCTCTCTCTCACCCTCTGTCGCTTTCTACTCTCAAAATAGGAGTACAGACCAGCCCTGCAAATCTTTCACACTGATCCTAATCAATTGCATGCTGATTCAATTCTTTTACTGACCTCTTTTATTAGCCAGTAGAAACTGTTCACACAGCTTGGCACACATCTACACTTCTCCTCTCTTCATTATCTTTACAAGGTCTCTCTCTCTCTCTTTTTCTGCCTTTGAGTTTCTCCCCTCCACCTGCGCTGAATAGACTTCCTTATTTCCCTCTGAGAGGACAATAAAATCATTCACTCACTCCAGGGCTTATTGTTTATGCTCCTCGAACAAGAATGCGTAAAGAACATGGTTATCTGTGCACGTGATTTCACGGCCACCTGCAACATGCGCACCCCCACCTCCCCTGCAACCTACCTCCTGTCTTCTCCTCCTTCTCCTCCTCCTCTCCATTTTCCTCTTTGCCCCCTCGACTCGGCTCCCTCTCTCGTTCCAGCTTGTTTCAAGGAGACGGCGGCAAATCTTTTCACGCCAATTAGTTATCACGCCGGAGAAATTACCGAACGAGAGCACGACAGATGAGGGAAAAGTGGGACGAGCTCCTTTTTTATAAATACACAGAGGCGAGAGGTGTGCGTGTGCGTGTGCGTGTGCGTGTGCGTGTGCGTGTGCACTGTATCATGTGCGTTTCAGTGAGCCAAAAACTAATGTACACATCTGACACCCTGATGCTTAATTTTCCTGGTTAATTGAAGAACTACATTTGAAATGATTATGTTATACTTTTCAATAACTCTTACGCAACATCACAACACAGCGCGAGTCAAAGCCAACTGCCACTCATCACTTTCACCTCTCGTTGCCTACTTTGGCTGTAAATACCTCGCGCTGCTTGCCTTTGTTTCGCACGTATTCTGATCGAGGTAAAACTTTGTTTTCTGATGCCTCTCCAGATGCAGCATGTGATCCACCCTCCAACCCAACGGCCCACAGGAAGGCCGTAGAAACAGATCGTCCCTATTAGCTCTTATCAGCTGACCTTTGGGCTTATCTTGTCCGTATCAGGGCGGCAACCTGTGTGTCTGTTTGCGTGAGTGGTAAAGCCTCGCTGATAGCACAGGCCTTTGCCGACCTGGTTTACATAGGCTTGTTGAGCCACCTTTCCCCACTGGAAAAAAAAAAAAGAACATCTACTAACACTCGCTAACATCTGGCTTTTGTCTTCAGTGAGAAAGGTTACGATCGTTATTCATTCCCGCGACAAAAAAAAAAGCTCCGCAGTATTTGCAGGTTTTGATCAGCTCCAGCTTCGATCTGCAGCCCGTTTTCCGGAGCAACGCGTGTTGACGTGAATACGTAACAAATAAAAATCAGCATGGATTTGGACAATTAGAATTTATGTACGAAACACACAATTTCTTTCCACTGTTCCAACTATCCCAAACTCTCGTTTGAGAGTTTGAAAGAGGGACTGAATAAGTAACAGATATTAAAAAAATAATTAAATATAAAGAGGTTTTGTAGAAAAACACGTTTATATTCCGTAAAGCAAAATATCAACAAAATGTTTCGGTATTTATGTAACCATATGCACCACAATCCCACCTTCCTCTCTCTGCCTCAACGCCTACATATGAACACACACACACACACACACACACACACACACACACACACACACACACACACACACACACACACACACACACACACACACACACACACACACACACACACACACTAATCCCAGGGAATAAACACCAAATCAGATTAGGTCAGCATGCGTAATCCAATGAACTCTCACTTCAAACCTGTCCTGATGTCGTTAGAGGCGACAACATCACACCATCGCTCACACAGGGACGTGTGCTGCTGCTCTCAAACACAACATTAATATTCCCATTTAAATTGGCAGATTTGTTGTTAAAACCGCTTTTGACCATTCTGGGGATCTGCAATCTGATGCCTGGATTATTAATAACGTGCTGCCTTTCTGGCATCTTTCCGAACATTTAGATCTGTAGCAGCAATCTGACTAAATCCATTTCTGTTATGGCTTCACTGCAGCGTAACTCCACATAACTCATCACCTTTTTCAGATCACTCACATACGTCTCATTGGTAAGTTGTTACAGGTCGCTCTTCGCATCTCACAACACACACACACACACACACACACACACACACACACACACACACACACACACACACACACACACACACACACACACACACACACACACACACACACACACACACTGTTTACAAGCATCTGACGATCAGGGAAGTGAATGTCGTTCCCTCTGAAATGCAATCCGGTGCTTTTTGTTCTGGTTTCGGGTTGTGTTACTGTGGTACGCCTTAAGAGTTCACGCTGACATCATACATGCTTTTGGGCTACAAACAACTCAAGCGCTGCCATTTTTTATTTTTTATTTTTTTTTACTTCATGGCTCTTGATGGATTCGCTCACCGTGTTCTGATTGAATAATTGCAGTGTTTAGTCTACCCGGACGTCTGCGGGGCCGGGTTTTCCGACCATTTCTTCCGTGAACCCCAATCCGTGAGGTCAAAAAAAAAAAAAAAATTCGCTCTTTGTCCGTTACCAAGGCAGTCCCCAAAAACTTACATTTGTACCCCTTGCATCGATAACTGGAGATATTCCTGGTCGATTCTCCCCTTTTTTTTTTGCAACCGTTTGCTTCCTGGTCTGCGTCCGAGGTGGGTTGATCACATTTTTAAGACCCCATTTCCTCATTTAATCTCCACCTGATTGGTTCCACCCATAAACCCGGTGTGGCTCAGGACACCGTTACTGCCCGTCTGCCGCTATGACACACGTACCTCTTGGCTCACCTCACCACATTAATTCAACAGCACATTAAAAAAATATAAAACTACACGGGCAAGCCCAAACTTTGCACACAGGAATACATACTGTCGTGCCAAAGCAAACCTGACCCAGATGACCAGTCCTTACAAGCCTGCGAAATGATACACAGATCAGCAACAAAAGGCTCTGAGCAAAAATGATGTATTGAGCCAGCTCGGCGTCGGGTTTACCACAGAAGTTGTCTCACCAAATATTTTCCACGGAAAGTCAACTGAAGACGGATGACCTTTCTGAGCACCACATGGCTCCACATTTAAAAGTGCTATAATCAATATTTTTTTGTATTTTAACAGTGGATTGCGAGTGCCTGTATGTGAGCAGGATCACGGGTAACGTTAAAGCCACAGAGAATTATCACCCGATAACCAGTTCTCCTCAGCTCCAGGGAGCATTTTAGCATCTATAAACTTGACGTTAAGCACCTTGTTTTGGTGCTCTCGCTCAACTCTCACAGCATTGTTGTTATTTTACTGCAGCAGACAGCTGTTTTCAGTGAAAAACCTCTAAAGACTCGCTGTACACTTCCTGCTCAACACCAACAGACAAAGTTAGTGCACAGTGGAGCAGTTAGCAGCTAAAGGAGCTAGCTCAGAGGTCACTAGAGACCATAAAACACAGCCAAAGGAGAGTGAATATGACTTCAGATATGCTTATGATGCTACTTATCTGTTGGGTGTGTAAAACGGGCAATAATTAAAATAGGTGCCGCTCAAGCAGCTGCTTTATTTCACTTTCCCCCGGTCTGAGATCAGCTCTTAGCGCGTCTGTGCTGTGGCTGCGTTGGTTCTGGTCTGAAAGCAGGACGGGTTCCAAAAATTACGCTAAGCTTTACGAATGGGCAGTTTCTGTCATTTTGAATCAAGCACGTCACACGGGCTTCGTGCACTAATCCTGATCTGCCATGCCATTCTTCTCATTGAACCGAGAGACTGGCAACTCCGTGTTTGAATGCTAATGATTAACAACAACTTTGATCACACTGCCATGGCCTCCAACAGATAATAATTCAAACAAGAGAGAAGGAAAAAAAAAAAAAATCACAATCCTCCCACTCACACTGACCTCACAGCAGATTTTGTTTGTTTTTCTTTGGGGGGGTCGGGGGGCGGGGGAGGGGGGGTTACTCGCCAGGCTGTAATCTGCCTTTAAAATTTAATGTACCTGCACCTGTTATTACGGATGAGAAAGATTATGTGTTTACACAACTACTCAGGGGAAAATGAGAGCGGTTTGAATTATTTACTCTTCACCAACCAGCTGATGTTTTCAGCATATTTCTGCCAAAAATATGAGTATGACAGAAAGATGTTGTTGTGGACATGCTGGTTTGGGCCACTTACGGATGAGCCTGCACTGCTTATATTGTTACCATGTGTTTGTGCTTCATTGTGAGGGATGAATGCCTTTCCAACTAAAACATCACATTTTTAATGCCACAACAAAGGGAACAGTTCGAGTAGTGTTTTTCATCCTCATGTTTTAGCTTAACCTCCAGCCCTTTTTCTTTGAAAAAAAAAAAGCTTTTTACCCAGCCATCCATTTGCTCTTGATTGAAGCTGCCTGGCCAAATAAAAAGGCCGACATCTCATTTATTATGTTCACTCCTCTCTTTTGCAGCAAAGTACAGTTAGCTGGAGGTGTGCGAGCCCGATATTCCGCAGCTGAACACGTGTGTACGAGTAGAAATGGCACTCGCTTGTGGGTGTGAATGTAGTACGCTGTGACCTTAACAACACAAAGACAGTGAGAAGACGAGATGGAGGAGACAGTGGGAACGGCAAATCAGAGAGAGTGCTTGTGTGAGGGTGAGTAAATGTGAAAAGCATTTCAGACAGAACAGCGGCTGCCTATCACGAAGCTACTCGTACGGCGAACCACACGATGCCCGGGTGTCGAAAAGAGTTACCCCTGATTACTATGCCTGAGCTTCTTAAAATGGGTCTCTTAGGTGCACTGATTTCTGTGCTTTGAAGCCTTTTTGCAGCTGAAGTCTGCTCCGTTTGTTCGCTAAAAAATTATGATTCAACTTATTTTATTTTATTTAATTTAATGTGGTTTTCCTGCGACAAGGCCGATACCCAATCCGTCTAAGATCAGTATCAGCACCAATATTGATTTGGCGTATTGGATCACTTACATTTTTTTGGACAATGTTGCCAATCCCTAGCAGACCTGCTTCATGGCTGTATTCGATTTTTGCACCACTGCAATAAAGTAATTTCTTTTGTCAAGTTGGCCAAATATACATTCCTCAGAATTCCGAGAAAATTGACATTGCAATACACATGGATACAGCGGTGTACAATTTCCCATCGATATTTAGTAGCCAAGTCTGCATTTAATATCATAAAATTGTCTGAAGTACAGGGCAGTCAAAACTTCTGGGGTTTAAGAGATTAAGTGCGGTGGTTTGAAAGGGCACCCCACTGTTCAGCTAGCGAAAGCGGTTATCTTCTGTGAATCTGAAGAGATTTCTGAAGTCAGAAAAAATAAATAGTACCTGATGGGACCGTGGGAAATGTAGGATCCAGTGTTCTGGGGGCGTGGCTCGTGCTAAGGGCTAAAAGTCAGGCTACGGAACCGGCTGTTTCTCTGTGAGAACAGGTTCTGAACAACCTGTCAAGTAAATATGTAAAAACTAAATCTGTTTTCAAGAAAAGGTGCGAAACAAAAACACCAACCCGTTAATTGTTCGTATGCATTGAATTTCTTTTAAGCACCAATTCTGTATTTACTTCCATCCCATGAACATGGGATGATGAAAGAAATCTGCTTTGTATAGCATTAGGCCTCAGCCTCTGCTCTGTGTCTGACTTGGCAGCTTAAAGCCTAGAGGAAACCTTAAATGAGGGAGCTCAATCAGTCTCCATCTCCTGGATCAATATCCATTAGTCTCAGAGTGTGTGTGTGTGTGTGTGTGTGTGTGTGTGTGTGTGTGTGTGTGTGTGTGTGTGTGTGTGTGTGTGTGTGTGAATGGGCCTGAGTCATAAATGTGAGCTCTGGATCAGATTTCTCTCTCCCTCCTGCTTGTCTGTTTCACTAGTCCTTGCACAAACACACGTACACACCGATGCTCATTCAAACATACAGACAGACCAACCTTGTGAACGGCGTATTGCAGCCTCTAAACGTTCATTCATGAAGGCCTGGCCAGTCATTTTTTATTTTTTTCCCCACCGTGAATAATACCCTACAGTACCAACAAGTAATAACTGTATGAAATCAACACTAAATCAGCCTCTTAGTCACCAGTGTAGCCAAAGATATGTTTAGTGTGGAACAACCTGATGATTGACAACATGCCACAACAAAACTCCCCGTCTCAGAGCTCTGAGGCCTCGGTATTAATTCCAGTCTGGAAGACAGGGGGAGAGACGGGGGGAAGCTCATTTTTTTTATTAGATGTCATTTTGCATTAGGACAGTGAGGCCCAACACGATGCAACAAGAATGAAAGAGGGAGGAAAACATGAAACAGACATTGGCGACTGAACACTCTGACAGCAGGCAGTCAGACGGAGAGTAGGGAAGAAAGCAAAGAGGGAGGACATGGGAAAGACAAAGAGACCAAATGCCTAAGGATGGAAAAAAGAGATGAGAATGGAGCTGGGGATGGAGGGGAGGGGGAGCATTGCCTGTGGGGAGACACTCAAACCTGTGCATGTCAAAACAAGATTCCCAGATCTATAAGGAGGAAGTTCCTGAGCAAAACAAAGAGGTGGGGAGCTCTAACGTGACACTCAAGCCCTCCAACCAGCGTGTTGTACGGAGCCATTGGTAGACCATCTACACTCAGGCCTGTAGTGGTTTCACTGCTGAGACGACGGATTCTGAGAGCATCCGCAAGAATGCTCCACTTAGAAGTGTTTGAGCTAATAACCATACACATTTATTCCATGCCAGCTTACTTAGATTGTGTAAAAAAACAAACCAGACATAGTGCTCAGTAATAAAAGTGTTACAAGAGGCATTAACGTTTGGAGAAAGAAGATGGGCATGATTTGTACTTTGAAACAAGAATCACATCACTCAGATCACGCGTTTACAGTAAATATCTGTCCAGTTATCATCATCTCATATGTGGTCTTGTCAACCGCTGTCCTAATGCACTCAGTGACATAAGCACACTCCTGATGGTGCCAGGCTCTCTCAGGGGAGTACGACAACGCTGGAGCAATGTCTTACAAAAAGGACAAATCAGCAGTTCCACCTGAAAAACACTCAGGTGGTTAAAAAAAAAAGTCATATTTAAGTAAGCAACACAGACCTCATAATCCGTGTTAAGTGTAGCTTCAGAGGTTTGTGAGAAACAAAAACAACATATATGCCCCTGAAGGATCTCCATATACGATGACAAGCAGAAAGCAGCATATGTGGTTAACGGTTAATAATTGTAGTTGAGTGCCAGTGAGCCATGTTTCGCTTAAAGTACAACAAAAATGTGGATCCCAAAAAGATACACTAGGTTAGGTAGCTGTCATGTTTAAGTTAAGACCTCGGTTAACATCAGAGATTAGGTAAAGGCTTGTTGTGCTTAGAGCGAGTGTGTGAATGTAGGCAGGACCTCCATCTCTGCCCATTACTGTGGCGACCAAGAGGATACTTCACATACAGATCGGCCTGACGCTTGTTTGACAATCGTCGTTAAAATATTCATGTGATTTTTATGCCGCCGGCAGATAGTAGCATGAAATGTTCATTCATGATCCTTCAAGTGTGCTTCTGTTAAAAACAGAACCCACAACTTCTCTTTTATTAATTCAGCAGTAGCCCCGCTATCACGAAAGAAATGTGAGCGCAACGAAAACTAATTATTTGTGTCATTGCTTCACTCAAACTAACAAATACAAATTAATATAGGATTTTAGTGTACTATTGGTAAATAAAGAGCTTTTTTTAACCTGCAATCCAAAGGCTGCAGCAGATGGCCTTGTGGTAATAAGAAAAGGCAGCATATCTAAACATTTTAATTATGCACGAAACTACCAACAGATTTGATTAACAATGGCTGCAGCTGTGCACGAGCAACAAAACATACAAAGTGTGGTTGCAAGTGAGTTACAGGATGCCTCTCGCCTCTCTCTCTCCCTAAAAAGGAAGCCATCAGAGCAGCTCAATATGGCTACTGAACTTCCCTCTGTGGCTTATTATCTCGCTAAACACAAAACCACAGGAGCCAGAGGCTGGACGTCAATACTCTGCTTTCTCCTCCTTGTTTACGCCCCTCCAACTGTACTTCAAAATATCACTTCGACCACAAAAGGTCCGACACGTGACAACAGAAAAGACAGTGATTTGCCACACGAACAGTGCATTACTATTCCCTGTCTTTCATTTTCTCTTGAATGCCACAGTTTCCCATTTGAGTATTTCACTGGTAGATATTAACTACCACGACACATATACTACACAAGCAGCTATTGATTTATTAATAAACTTTTTTTCTTTAAATACATATAAACAGTAAAAGCTAGACACTGGCAGAAATGACATCAGGCACTCGATCTAATTTACTACTTGCAGTCACTGAACATAGCTGGAGGGTTATCTGGCATATTCAAGTGCAGCCCACAACCCCATGAACATGGATCCCCATTACATTCAATTGAATCCCAGGAAACTTGAATTACAATATATGCTGTCACTCTTTTGCACAGAAGGTATCAATGTCTATGGAAACGAATAGAAAATATGACATCCGTTACACATGGTTTTTCACCGGGTGAAATAAAACTGAACCACATATTTTCAGGACCCCTCTAATCTCTGCTAGGACCCCCTGGAAGTCACATTTTATGAGCCATTGTTGCAGCCCGTGGACTCACTGGAGGCCCGTGTCAGGGACTCAAGTCACAGTCCTGACTGATTAATTAGCCTACTTAGCTAATGTCAGCGATCTGTGCACGCAAAGTGGGCGACATACGTCCGAAAAGCGACATATCCTGTGTGAATCAGAGTCGACCCCGGTCTGCGGGGCCATCCCGACCAACAGCCCGGGTTTATTGATTAAAAAGGCAGCCTTTTCTTCGGCCTTGGTGGCTATGTGGCACGGCTAGCTCCTACCCCAACACACGGGCTATACGTGCCACGCCATGTATTGTTTACATAGCTTCCACAGTCGTGCAGGTTGTTGTTTTTTTTGACAGCGCAGAAAACAAAAAACAACAACGCGTTAACGGAGAGGTGGGTTTTAAAGAAGACACTTGGCTCTGTTGGTACTTCACGCCCGACAATGAGCCGTTGAGACGGACGCGAGCTTTGTCAACTCACTGGGAAGCTAACGAGGCTAAAACCCGTAGCGAGGGTTTGTTAGCCGGACAGGATTCACCAGGTCTGATTCAGGATTCACGAGCTAACGCTGGAAGTAGTTGTTAACACGCCGGTCCATTATCGGACAGCCCTGAACCCCTGATTTAGACTTAAGTTAACCAGCTATAACATCTTTAAATGTCTATTTTCTTCTAGCGGGTTCCCATGTTTTCCTACTGGGTCAAACTTACCTTCCACATCCCCCTGACAGCAAGGAGTTATGTGAAGGTTGTTTTAAAAGCACCGTGGAAAAAGAGGGAAACGTATAATAATGTGTTTTGGTCAGAAAAGTACACGTTAAAGCTGGTGTGACAAACACAGACGAGGTGTCCGGAGATGGAACCCGGGCTGTTAGCGACCCAGCTAACGTTGCCTGGCTCCACAGTCTCATAGTGTAGTTGGAGGATTTAAATGCGGTAAAAAAAAACAATTTTTAGAGATTCCCCAAACTGTGCTGCTCTTTTTTATTTGTTGGACACGTTGTTTGTAACACAGTCTATGTATATTCACGAGTTAAACACGTCCCTATGCTTCGCAGTGAGCGCCCCAGAAAACAGTCAACACAGCCCGGGGGAACAATGTCCCTCGCGTCGGGAGGACCGGAGGGAGGACCAGAGGGAGCCGCTCTCGGTCCGCTCTCAGTCCGACCTCCTCGCTCCTTTTTCGGGCTTACCGGTTTTGAAGAACGCCGCTATGTCGCCCGCGTCCTTCGTCGTCGTCTCCTCCGCTCCTTCCCCGGAGCTCATGGCTGCTGCCGACGACCCCGAACCTGGAGCTCAGTTACTCCCAAGTAGATCTCCCCCCCACCCACCCACCCAAAAAAATAAAAAAAAGATGGCCCGAAATCACTCTCGTCCCCACAAAAGCGTCGTTAAAGACACGAGGACGGCGGCGGCGGCTCGGAGGCGCTAGTGGTGCCATCTGCAGACCTCCATCTTTTTGGGGGGAAGGAAGAGCGTGATTTTGGAAAACGATCGGCCGGAGGGGCACCGGGTTCCTCCTCGGAGTGGAGCCGAGGGGAGAGGAGCCGTAGCGGAGGAGGAGGAGGAGGAGGAGGGGCCGGGTCGCTGCTCGGTGGATCTCCGGGAGCTCTCGGGAACGAGCGGGTCATCAAGGAACGACGGCGTGCGCGCGCACGCACGTACGTGTGCGTCTAACTCCACTGCACATGGGACAAGAAGCAGGCATTTGCAGGATGTCAGTTGTGATAATTATGTGAATGACAGTGTTATGTGTAACTTGAGCTGTGGACTCCAGCCCAATTCTGTGACACACTGTTGAGGGGGGTAAAAAACAAGTTTTGGGGGATTTCAACAGGCTATGATTCATGTAGCTTACTGATTGTTTATGTGAATTCTCTATAATAAAAAAAAAAGTGGATGATTGATTATGTTACTCATACTTAAAGGGAGGAGTACAGTGGCTGGTAAAGCCTCCCGGATACAATCCAAACAGAAAAGGTCAGCTGTTTCTGTCAAGGCACTCTTTTCTCTCTCCTTTGTCACCTGAGCTGTGTGGCTGACGCCACCTGCTGGTTCATGCTGGAACTGATGCATCTACTCAAAGCCTCTTTCCAGGAACAATGTGAAAATAATAAAACTGGTGTTCATATCATATACATACTTCATAATTTAGGTGTATATAGTGCCACAATCCAGCCGTCTGAGGTGACAATACGAGCGAGACACAATCAGGGAAATAAAGCGTTTAGTATTACATTAAAAAAAAGCAGTACATGAATAAGCAAATGATAAATACAAACATATTAGGTCATATAATTGATAGGTTTAGTAGTCAGCTATGTAAATTCTGGTTCCAAGTGTGAGTCAAAGTCAAAGCAGGATTTATGCTTCATCTTTAAAGCTGATCACCTACAACTTGTGAGTTGTTTGGTACTACTTAACATTTGGGGCCTCCTCTATGTAATGTCAAGTGAATATCTTCAGGGGACAAATGTATTATTTTACTTATTCAACCATAATGACACTGATGCTCACAATTAATAACATGTATAGCTGAAGCTCGCTTACTTAACAGATAACATATTTCAGAAATATCCGATGGTTCAAGTCTAGAATTAGACGCATTAGAACAGAGAATTTGTGAACTTGTCGAAAAATATTAAAGACAATATGGCAAGAAATCATTAAAGGAGTTAAAATATATGAAGAATACATCCTGAGTGAGGCAGAGAGTGAACTATCTAAAGTTATCCACCGTTCTTTATGAAGAATAGATTCAGTAGATTTTATTGACCTAACATTTAAGACATTGATTTATAGTAGAAAGTACTTAATGTACAGTTGGTTGCTGCACAATTACACAACACCAGCTACATTGCATCAGTTTAATAATAATAATACAACAGATATTTGTATTACATGTAAACAGTCTTTTTGACTGCTTGCAGGGTTTTTAAAGGGAGAGTGCAACTTTTTTTGTGTGTAATCTCAAGAATAATACACAAAGTGCTCGATGTAAAACCAACTCTTGAAATATGTGTGTTGGGACTATATCCTGCCACCCCTGTCATACTCAGGAAAAAAAATATTATTATGAATATGTGTTCCAATATGTCCAATCGCCTTGTCGCGGAAGAACCTTCAGAGGCCACAGGTTGGCCAACAATACCATCTAATCTAATGCCAGTTACACAACAATATCTCTCTAAACGTTGGCTAACATTATGCGCAGTCAGCTTCACTTGCAGCAAAACCTCTAAGTATATTAAATTGAGCAAGGCTGCGTTTTACTGCTTATCAATTTAGCTATTCATTTGTAAACGGAAAAATAAGTCATTTCTTATTCTTGATT
>JACSYO010000916.1:780000-782500 GCA_016806645.1 Ophiodon elongatus | reverse complement strand
AGCAATAACTGGGAACAGGTATGGAAAGACACGAAATACTCATGAACCTTTGTCCAACAAGGATTTTACACGAATACCGTGTGACGGGTCTGTAAACGATTACTTGATTTTTTTATTTATTTATTTATTTTTTTCCTATTTGTCTCTGCCCTGTGTAAAGCGTCTTTGTGTACTCAGAAAAGCGCTATATAAAATTAAAGTATTATTCTTATTCTTATTATTACTTGAAATACCACTGCTTAATTCAATTCAATTCAATTTATTTTGTATGGCCCAAAATCACAATTCACAAATTCGCCTCAGAGGTCTTTACAATCTGTACACATGCGACATCCTCTGACCTTTGACCCTCATATCGGTTCAGGAAAAACTCTGTTGCTCTCCCCAAGAAACCTTGGGGGGAGGATCCCTCTCCCCGGGTGGACAGAAGTACAAAAGCTGTTACCGATCCACCACAGTGCCGTTTGTTATCTTGTAACTTGAAACCACTTTTGAGAAGGTGTTGTTGTGATTATTGCCCTCGGTTCCCCAAAGTGTCATAAAATGCCCCCCACCCTGTTTGAGGACACGCTTTGAATGCCACCCATTCTCTGTCCCCCCGTCTCCAGGTCCCAGAGGTCTACACGTACGACCAAGTGGTCCACCAGGCGCAGGGTTATGATATGAAGCTGCACCGAGACGATAGGAGACACCATAAGGGAAGAGGACTGGACATAGGCGGGGAGGTAATGAGCACACTTTAGTTGCTGTTTTGGTTCCTTAGCAACTAATTTAAACTCTCCGAGCTTGCTGATGAGCTCAAAGTTGAGTTGAATGAATCTGACGAGCGTGTTTAGCCTCCGCGAGTTATTAGACTTGTCTCGACTTATTTGCAATTGTGGGAAATAGTCTCTTCATTTCTGCTATATTCGTTTGTTAAGAAGTCGTGGAACTGACATTATTTGAAGAAATGTAGATCCTTTAGGAACCCAAACCCTGTCCTGGGTTTTATTTTCACCTCCGTCACTACTGCAGCATCTAAAAACAAAAAAAATCTTGATCATAGCTGAAGTCTATTATGAATCAACATGAAACAAAAAAATCACTGCATGACGTCACTCTAATTCTATGTATTTGATTACCGTAACGGTAACACTTTCTATGGCGGATACGTCTATAACGCATTATAATTATACTTATAATGTGTTATTATCTGCTTATAGCACTGTGAAATTATTATAATCACACATAATAAAGCATTGTATAATGACTTATAAGCTCAAGTATCATAACACTTCATAATTACTGGTCACTCACTGACATAGTGTATTATAATTTCAACAGTAATAGTAGATTATTACACAGATTATTTATTTATTATATATATATATATATATATTTTGACTAAAGACATTGACTAAAGTGATCATCTCAAGGTACAAATATGTAAAGAAAGATAAAGTAAACATCCAAAGCAGACAGATCACAAAAAAGGTGCATCATGGTGTGTTTCAGCATAAATAGGACAGATTACTTTTAGAGATATGAGGTCATAGTCATAGGTAGGCTGCCCACTTACTTTGTTAATGGGTCCCAGGTTTTTATAAAAATATCTTAGTGGAGCTTTTGAGAGTGCATCTAATCTTCTCCAGCTTGATGTTCTGCTTCACATCTCTGACTCACTGATTATGTGATGGAGGGGTTACTTCCTTCCATTTAAATAAAATGAGGTGTCTGGCTAATAGAGAGAAAAAAAGGCAATTACATCGGAGTCATCTGGAACTGAGAATGTACCAAAGATAGCAACCGTAAGAGCGAGGGCGTAATATTACAGCCGTAAGTCTGGGAAATGATGTCAAGAGAGGGTGACCAGGAAGGAACACGTTACGGGCAATTAACAACATATGGTAGATGGCCGTCGGGGTCTGTTTGCACCTGTCACAGATCAGGCCTAAGTCTGGAGAGTCTATTCATAGCACGTGTATTTAATGAAGTTTTAAACTCGTGAATTACAGTTCAGTAATGACGTCGGAGAACGTTGCCTTACAGCACTGACCACCTACACACTTGGCACACAGATTAAGCATTACCACTCTACCCGGATAATAACACCTCCCCTGGTGTTTCCTGAAGCTTGTTAATGCAAACAGAAAATTGGCAATATGGCTTTCGGAGTGTTTTGTACACGGAAATGTCAGTAAAATTACAGGCGGTAAACTCCGGGTCTGAAAAGTGAAGCCAATGCTTCTCACTCTATCTGTTACCTCAGTAAACATTGTAAACATGAGTTTATGATCTCAATCCCTGGCTTCCATTCTGCTTCAATACAGCATGATGTTCATTTAGTAATTATGGTCCCATTTAGAGTAAGATAGACCATAAAGCAGGAAGTGCTTTAGGGCGGGGCTACAAGGTGATTGATGCCAAACCAACGGGGTCATTCAGGGTGACTACATCCACTTATTATGTATATATATATATATATATATATATATATATATATACATAACATTTGTTTATA
>JACSYO010000916.1:720000-775000 GCA_016806645.1 Ophiodon elongatus | reverse complement strand
AAGGGGCCGCGGCGGTGCACCTCGGGCCTGCTCTACATTGTGTTGCTAAGGACAAAACTGGTTCTCGACAATCGTCTATCCGTTGTACTTCAGTGCTGCTGGTAATGGTTTTTTTTTTTTTTTAGTTGCGGAGCATGACGAATCACTCGTACGGCCACTGTGTGTGTGTGCGAGTGCGTCCTCAAGTCTTGTTTGTGCGGTTATTGTGGCAACTTCAAGGCATCACGGTCCCCTGTGACAGAGATCGAGTCATCTCTGTGTGAACAAAGTAGGTCTTTAGCTCTCCCTTGCCCTTCACGTTAATGATGCCGCGACACGAACACATGTAGCCGAGTGTTGATAAGTTACGACTCGTCTCCTCTGTTACCTGTACGGAAAGAGGGAGAAGGAAAGGTGACTAGGTTAGGAAGTTCACGAGCGCACTAGAAGACACGCACCTGTGTATTGTGAGACATCCCACCTGTATTTTTCCCAGCACCCCGGTGGTCTCCATCCTACTGGCCACGTTCACACTGTTTCCCCAGATGTCATACTGAGGTTTCTGGGCCCCGATAACTCCTGCGATCACCGGCCCATGGTTTATCCCTATCAAACAAAATCAGAATCGTGTCGACGTCATCAACAGTGAATTTATGCTAATTTATGCTGAGAAGATGTGTTCTCACCAATTCTGAGTCTGAAGTCGTTGAAGGAGTGTTTGTTGATGACGTCTAGCTTCCCCACAAGAGCGAAGGCAAACTCCACCATGGTGCCGATGTGCATGTACTGCCTGTCATGTTCCTGAGGGGCAGAAAGCAAGTTCACGGTGCTGACTGAACCACGTCTGGACCTCAACTGTAAATACAAACGTGTCAACTTATTGATTTCTTCAGTAAGTAGCGAGGTAATGAGCGGGATAATGTACAGCGAGCCGGTCATTATTGCGTAATGAACCCCTTCCGGGTGATTTAAGACCCCCCTCTGCAATCCCTTAATTAAAAGGCTGTGTTAGTAAAAGCCCCAATGTGTGAGATGCTACTAAATTAGCAAACGTCAGCGGCTCTGCCCGGGTTATTTGTTTGGATTTGGTCCCGTTTACACTCCAATGACACCAGCCAAACGTTTTCCTTGTTATCAAACCTGTACTCTTAAAAAAGGGAAACATAGTTTTTAGAAATATGAAAAATAAAGCAAAAATCGAACCCATGTTGCTATTATTTTGACCTGAGTTTGCATTAATGAGCGAGCTAGCTATAGTTAATACATCTTCCTGTGACAGTCGTCATTTCAACCTTCAAAATGCCCGGAACGAAAAGCCTGCTTCTGTGTGCAATCAAATACCCATCCCTACAAATATGACACCTCTAAAGGCTTAAGAGTTGTAACTCTGCCACTGTTTTGTGACAGAATGAAAAGCTTGACAGGCACAGCAGCAGTAACGAAGAGGGGAGGGATTTTAGCATAATAACAGCATATTAGGCAAATTCCCACCAATCCAGTTTTGTTTTTTTCAAAATGTGTTGCCACCTTTCTGAGTTGTGATCTCATTTGCTTCCAGTGACTACACTGATGTATTCAAATGACTGTAGTGATAAATCACTGATGCTTGAATGTTGATTTTGAAGGGGAAACCCACACAAGGCGCCCAAATATATTTGGACAGCAATAAATACTTGGATGCTTAAGCTTCATCTGGACTCCTATTATTTTCCCCAAGGGAAAGTAATGGGCACAATAATTTGGAAATTGGTCCAGTATTGTGCGAGGGCGCTTCAGACAACAGCCACCAAACGAGCAGCGAGTTCAATTGCGCAGCATCAAAGTAACATTACGGCCACTGAAAGTGCTGGTTTATGCCACGTGCACTCGGAGCTCGCCAAAGCGTGCACAGCTACATCCTCCAAAACCACTGCTGTTGAGGTCATGCAAAGCGTGTGCACGAGTGTGTGTGTGTGTGTGTGTAAAGGCTTGCCTGTGCGCACTCCGGTCCTGGCGTCACATTGAGTCCAGTTGCAGCCATGTAGGTGCTACCAATGGTCTTTATCTTCTCCACTCCGCTGAACTTAGGTTTGGACAGCAGCTGAGGACACATGAAGAATACGGGGCATAACATGAAATGCACAGGAGGAGGAAATGACATCAGCTCTCCGAGAGGGTAATCAGTGTGGATGCTTCTCAAAAAAAAAGCAGGATTATCAGTGTAAGAGTAAGAGTTTACCTCATCAAAGTCTGCTATGATCTCGTTGAGAAGACGGAGGCACTCCAGTCCTTCCTTATTGACGTCAGACTCGGTGTAAAACTCTTTGAAGTCCGGGATGGAGGCGAACATCACACACACCGACTCGTATGACTGATGATAAAGGTCCTGATAACGAGCAAGAAGAAGATAACAGCTAGATATGTTGTATTGATCGAGCCCCGGTGTAAGAAAGTTAAAGGCGAACATCGTGCGATTTCAATGAGTCCCAACAACAGGAAGAAGATCTGTGAGCATAATAGCTAACATCGACTCTTTAAATACATAAAAATAAACTTTAATCATCTCAGGGGACTCTGAGTCAATGCAGCAGCAACATAGAAACAGCATTCATCAGAGGAAAGACAGAAGTAACGAGTAAAGAGCGTACCGAGTGCAACCAACAATATACAGCGCTGGAGCGAGTCGGGAAGAAATGTGGGAATTTAAGTGTGTCAGGCAGGAAGGCGACATCCATTACAGCATGAATGCAGGGACAGCATGCAAACAGCAGCACAGCATGAAGAGTGAAATTATACTGCGAATATAAATGATGCATACAACATGTAGGTGTTGAGAAAACAAAAGAATATGCTGAGAAAACATGTGAATCAATATCACATACTGATAATGTAGATGTATTCTCTTGTGTTTGATTGAATAGTTTGAGAAATATACTTTTTTGCTTTCTTATAGATTGTTAAATGAGACTATGAAGTTACAAGCAGCAGCCATTCAGCTTAGCTTAGCACAAAGACTGGAAATAGAGGGAAACTGCTAGCCTGGCTCTGTGCAAAAGTAACACAATTTACCTACCAGCACCTCTAAAGTTTACAAATAAAATCATTAAATTATGTAGAATACTAAAACTAAAGCAGAAAAAAACGCAACAAATTCCTGTTACTGGGGTTCTGTTTGTGGTTATTTCAGTCTATATGCTTCTGGAAATAGTTGGTAACCTTGAGACTTCACAAAAAGGGTTCAGAGACTTTGTTTCCTGCATTCTGATGACTTTTAAAGAATGAAAATAACAAAATAATAAGTACACTGCAACAGCATTTTTTTGTTGAATACCATCTACATTTATCTTATTTTACTTTCAATTCTCAGGAAAGAATACAGAATAATTCCCCCATATGGCATGAATCTCTGGATCAGTTTTCATTCATTTTCTTAGACTTTTAGAGTCGTGAGCCTTGTAGTGCCAGAAACAGGTTGTGGTAACAAAAAGGGAAAGAAAAGGTGTGAAGATTCGGCATAAATCGCGAGATACGGGAGAATTGTGACGCTGAGGAAACCGGGAGAGGGCGATGAAAGTCTCAGGAGGAAAGACATGTTTACAGACATTACCATCTTTGCATATTTCCCAAAACAAACTGTTCCTTTGACTTAAAGATATAAATAAAATATGAGTGATGAGTACAACAGCTCAACATAAACGTAGCAAGACTCTTTTCTTGTGAACTCACCTCATTTTTCCAGTTGCGTCCCAGGAAGTGTTCGGCGACGTGGGCAGGTAAGACGTTCTCCAGCAGAACCCGGTTGAGGTTCTCCATGGTTTCGATCTCCTCACACTCCCTCTTGAACTTGTCCCTCCACAGGAAGTCCAACCTACAGTAATATTCATTCTGTTACAGGAGGACACAGAGTAAAGAGACACTTGTGTCATTCACACCCAGCACTCTGCTCCAAAGGCCACAGAAGAAACCAAGATCGAGAAAAGAAACGGAAAAGGTTTTCATTTTCAACTGATGTTTGTTTTGGACTGGAGATTCGGTCTCATACAGTAGTCCTCCGGTCACAGAAGTGATATGAGAGCGGTTCTTTAAGATAGACTGCCTGCATTATGCTCCCACTAAATGGAAAATATATAGGATTTCAAGGAAAACCTAACCAACTGAAACTAAAGCGCTCGCTTGGTATTCATAGAAAATGAATGTCCCAATAAAGATGACGATGAGATTGAGTGAGAAACTGTTTTGCATAAAAGGTAGCCGCCACTTCTTCTTCTTTTTTTTTTTTTATATGTTTGGGTTATTCATGCTTGAGGGAGTTTTCTATCTATTGGGGTCAAAACATCCGAGGAGAGTGTGCTTGTGGATCAGATGGGGTCCCCTGAACACGGCATCATTATGATGGTATATATCTGAAAGCTCCAGGCTACATGTGGGCACAGTGTGTATGTGTGTGTGTGAGAGAGAGAGAGAGAGAGAGAGAGAGAGAGAGAGAGAGAGAGAGAGAGTGTGTGTGGATGTACGTGGGAGCCCTCTCAGTCTCCTGTGAGATATATTTCATATATGTAGTTAGCAGTCTCGATGATGTATGTGTGCGCGGAATATTTCTCCCTCGAGATGAAAGTGGTGCCAATTTAGAAGGCTCCAAAACGTGTAGGCTCGTACCGCTCTGTGCTGAGATCTTTTGCTATAGCGTTGATAGCCTGAGGTGGAAACATAAATACAGACGGGCTCGGACCATTTGTGTACGTTTGTAGAGTTTGAACATTTCTGTACCTCCCGGTGTTGAGAAAGTAGGCCGTTTAGAAACCAGCTAACAAGCCAGCAAATGAGCTTTGCTCCAGCGCGCATCTGTTCTTGAGGGATGAATCACAGATGCATCCGTTCTCCTAACCTGCTTTCTCCTCCCTCTGACTAAACTGCTAGAAATGAGCTCATTAGGGTTGACGCTGAAAGTTTTGCAAGGCATATTTGTTCATAGCAGGATAAAAGCATTTAAGACGGATGCTGCCGGTCATATCCAGGAACCAATTTACGTACTTCTGCGTCGAGGGCGTCGGATGACGTCGCTTCTGAACACCTTCAGACCCGTTTACAGAATTATTTTGAGGATAATTGATCAAGCATTTTACAGCACTAATTTTTACCCAAACAGCATAAGGAAGGACGGAACCAATTAACCCCGAAAGACCTCGATAAGAGCGCAGCCAGGAAAAAGATATGACAGCAACTAAGAGTTTACCACAGCAAAGTTGTGTTGTAAACTGAATACTCTCCCTCCCTTCTGGTGACTGTGACCCAGAACAGGCACAACGCATGGAGCTGTTGGGGCTCAGGGGAGCCACAGTTTTGGGTACAGAAGCTCTGGGGAGAGTCCTCCTGTCCAGAACATCTGTTTTGGGGTCAGAGATGATGGATGTTTCCCCAAAAAAAAAAAAAAAAAGATGCACACCAAATCTGTGTCAGCTGAGTTTAGCTCTCGTATGAAGCGAGGACAGTGGACACAGAGGAGATGGAGGCAGGGGGCCGGGCCGGCTGCTCCAACGCCACGGAAATATCCGCCTGAACAAGTATTTTGATCTTTGAGCATTTTGAGCCGAATCCTTGAACGCAGGTTCACTTGCAGTGAAGATCATTTAAATTCCTCTGGTAGAAAGTTTCTCCTCATGCAGAAGAAATGTCTAGTGTAGTAACATTCTGTGACAGCGTCGGGTGGCCTAATAAGATAGATTCAACTGTAGTAGATATCTGTGCTGTAGACATCTACTGACACTAGCATGCTAACCGACTAGCCGCGGCCCGTCCTGTCTTGCAATACCTCGCATTCTATGAGAGGCAACAAAAGCCATATTTTTACATTTTGCAAAAAAAGAGATGACAATAGGGTGCATTTGCATCGACCGGTATGAAGCCAATCAATTGGGCCACAGCGTAGTTTGGTCAGAAGTTAATCCGCCTGTAAACTGGAAAGAAAACAAGTTGCCTCGGCTTCCAACCCATGTATGTAAAAATGGAGAGGGGTCTTCAGGAATTTGTGTCAACTGGGCAAGTTTTTGTTGCTCTTTCATGTCAGCACATTATGGGAGTATCCGGGAAGACGGCAACAGGGGAAATGCAATGTGTTTGAGCTCCACACTGACCGCTATCGTTCATCAAAAATGCATTTACAAAACGAGAAAAAACATGCATTTTTTGACAGCGGCTGAGTTTGAAGAATGCAGGGAGTAATGGAGGAAGGAGCTGTGAGATGAAGATTTGCAGGCCGCAGAGTGAGGTAACCAACTGCTCTCAATTTTTCTGTTTGCAGGTTCGTGCCGTGTGCAGCATGAAATCATATCACGGTGTTGCTCACTGAGTGGTGAAAATGATTGCCTAACTTCTTCATTACAAAGACAACAATTTATTTTGCTGACCCCAGTTTTCTGGGACCAGAAGTATTGAACCGCATTTGCCGTTACCACCAGTGAAAAGGACTAAAATCCCAAGGATTGCCACTTTAAGAAGACTACTGACCTGCCTGGCTAATACCAGTAGGGTGATGAAGAAGATGAAAAGCGACACAGAGCCCATCGTCTTTAGATCCTTCAGAACTCCTGGTCTAGACGAAGAGAGAGAGAATATAATTATCAATTATTACAATGTTGATCGTCTGGAGTCAAAGTCTGGTAATATTGTAAAAAACATCTCCCACTGTGCCATTGAGCTCCATTGTTTTCCAAAACTATAAAAAAAACTAGTGCATTCAGACCCCTTCATATTATTTTACATTTAGTAATTGCAGCCTTATACTAAAATCGTTTGAATTCTTTTGTTTTTGCTTTTACTTGACAGAATATTTTACTGAAATAAAAGATCTGAATATACTTCTTCCTCTTTCCTACTAAATTTAAAAAGGCACAGCATCATTACCACAAAGAGTCTTTGAAGCAGACATGAAGTTCACCGGGACAGATCGCCAAACTGCGACTCTGCACTGTATTTAAATTAGAATGGTACAGTATGATCTTTTAAATATTTTGGAAGCAACCTGCGTCTGTTTATTAATGTCGACGTAAAATAAATGGAGCATGCGTTAATCCAACATAAAATAAATGTCACCCTTTGTTTTTATTAGTATTGCACTGTTTAAAGTAGACCCTATTGTCATGCATCATGCACAGTATCTCTGGCGTACATTAGAGGATGAACTTATATAAAGTTACTTCACCAAACTGGAGTGAGACAACATAATGGAGTGCCAGCATGTCTTCTTTAAGTGTAAATTGACTCTTGTTACAACACGAAATGTATTTATTAGGCAGCCCTGGTATTTGCGTTTTTTATTTAGCACTAACGATTCTATTTATAAGCCCCAGTGATTTGGCAACAGCAGACTCTTCATGCTGGTGAAGCCAAAGTGAGAAAGAGAAACAAAAGAGAGATGGGAAAGAAAAGTATTTCTTCCCCATCTTTCCCGCTGCGCTGAAAAACTTTTTGCATAATGTGATTTCTTCAGCGGTGAAACTCCAGCTGTCAGTCAAATGTGAGGAATTAATTCAGCTCCATAAACACCAACTGCTGTTTCTCATTCTGCCTCTCATCATCCTCCTCCTCTCCAGAGGCCACACTTGATTTGCACCTCAGCGGTACTTTGTCCCCGAAGACCAGGGTCCAGCCTCATTAGTCATCTCTATGGGTTTCACTCAATTGATGCTAGCAGGCTGCAGGGTCAGAGGGTGGGGGCGGGGGTTCAAGCACCATTGTCCTTGAAGCAGGGGGGGGGGCAGTTTATTTTTGGCATTATTGGGCAAAAAGTCCATAATAACCTTTCAGCATATTGTAATTGAAGTGATACTTTAGGACAGGCAGTTTTCTGGGAAAAACTCAAAATAGCTACGCTAGAATATGAAAGTATAGCCGTCCTCTCTCCCCTCTCTGTCTTAAGCCCCTCCCACCAGACGAATACGCAGGGCATATACGCGCTTCATACAGCAACCTGTAGAAATAGCCTTTCTTTTTCGGGTTGCTTTGCAGTGTCGCCAGTAGTTCGCAGTGCTAGAATCGCAACTTTTCCTGCAGGATATACAACGCTGAATCAGGCTTTCAACGTTTGAAGAGACGTGCACACACATCTGGATTCATAAAACAGCCAATAGGAACGCCCTCCTCAATATTATAGGGTTTTTGCCTAATGGTGCCAAAAATATACTGCTTACCCCGCTTTAGGTGGGCCTAAAAACGTTTGAATTATTACCTAGATTAGACAGGAGTGTGTGTGTGTGCTTGCGGGTACCTATCAAGTGTATCGGTGGTGTACAGCGTTTTACTGAATCCATCCAGCAGGGAGGCGTGTGTTTGGAGGATGATGATGTTGTAGATCACCACGGCAACCAGCATAACCACCATCTTCAGCTCATAGTTGATCCTCAGGAACACTGAACACGACACTAGTCCCAGTATACAGCAGTAGATGAAGTACTGGGGAGAGAGAGAGAGAGAGAGAGAGAGAGAGAGAGAGAGAGAGAGAGAGAGAGAGAGAGAGAGAGAGAGAGAGAGAGGTTTGTTTGTGTGCTTTCAGTCAATGTGCTGCTCTGACAGTGGTGAGTCAACCAATACATGTTTTTCCATAATAATATAACTTTATAATAATAACTTAATTTACATAGCACCTTTAAAAAAAGTCCAACAGTGAGGCCCAACCAAAGCAAGACAAATTAAGGTAAAATTTAATTTAAACCCTGATAAAACAGTACAATAAGAATAAACTAAAACACATATAAAATAAAAATGTCAAGTTACGTCAAGCAAAAAAAAAAACTAAAACTAAACGTAAAACAAAATAAAATAAAAAAGACGACATCACATGGAAGCCAGTCTGTAAAAAATGTGTTTTAAGAATGGATTTAAAGGAGATAACTGGTTCTGCGAGCCTCATCTACTCAGACAGGTCGTTCCAAAGCCGAGGGTCACCTTTAGTTTTCAGCCTTGACTTTGAAAAAAAGGGCCCGACCTGAGGATCGAAGGCTGCCAGACTATCTTTTGGGGCCAGACCCAGACGTGCTTAAGTGATCAATAAAATCTTGAAATCAATAGAAAAGCAACAGAAGCCGAGAGAGAGAAGCCAGGATTGGGGTGATGTGATGTCGTCTGTTAAAACCAGTGAGAAGCCTACATGTGTTGGATATTATTGCGCAACATGTTTATGTTTATCTTCTCACTCACAAGGAGACACACCGGGCTTTTAACTTGATGTAAACCCAACCCAGTAATTATTAGGAAGTGATGTAAGTATAGTTTTGTTGCATTACATCCGTAGTTATCGAACGGCAGTTATGTAAACAATTTAACTCTTTTATTTCAACCCAAACCATGATTCTTTCGTACGCCGAACCAAGTATGTAAATCTACGTGTAATACTATGTAAAAACTATGTAAATCTACGTTGTAATACGTTTATGTTGAAAATACACAATGATGATGCTGATGATGATCTTATTTCTTGCTTGGTGTGAAATTCAGCTTAACAGCTTTGAAACGGCGATGCAGAAGAATGAGAAGTTTCCTTGTGAAAATGTAAAAACGTTGATATGCCGTCTCTTTGAATAATTTTTCTTTTTCACGGCAAAGACACACAGCCTCCCTGGAAGATACAGACACAAAAAAAATAAGACATATTTGTTTGGGGAGTTGCTGTTGATCCCAAAGAAGATGATTACAGTGTTATGGAGAAATGCACAGCCACAAACTGTCCAACAGCGGAGGGAAATATTAAAAAGTGTAAATTTGATGGAAAGCACATCAGCCAGGACGTATCTGGTTATATTTCAGCTATCGAGCCTGATAAAGGAATCTCAGGAGGAGAGTAGTCCGACCGGTGCCTCTCTACATGTAATAGGAGCCACACAGATGTGACAGGTGCATGTATAGTGATGGGACAGTGAGATACCAATTGACATTTCCCCCGACCCTCTCCTCTTTAATCTCCGCAGTTTTCCAACGGGGATATGAAGAAGTGTCTGATTAAACATATGGGTAATTGCGTATTGGTTAAAATTATGTTAATTTGGTGTCTGTGTCTGTGGGAAGGGAATCCGTATAAGATTAGTTATGTTATCGATGTGTCGTGTCCGTATGTTCACTTCTATATGATTGCATATGGAAATATGTGCAAAAAGAAGAAAAACACAAGGAAAGAAGTAGCTTGAGCAAACACTGGGCAGCGGCTTTTCCATTCTGCATTCACACCAACATGTGAGCAGAATATGTCTACTTAAAGATAAAGCTGGAGACAACCGAGTTCACACAATGCTGATTAAGCTTATCGGGGTAAGCTCTTTGTATTTCGCTCTTTGTATGCTGAAGATGTTTTACATCAATGAGCCGGAGCTAAAGGGGGCAGCTGGATGTATGGGGGAAGCAATGGCGGAAAATCCCAAGAAGCATCCGAGAAAGGTTTCTCGAATGGATGCTCCAGATAAAGAAGAAACAGGGAGGATTTAAGAGGAAAGAAGGGGTCGACAACGAGGACAAACATTGATCTCCCTCGGTGGAGCTTTTCTTCGTCGGACAGCGCAGAAAGAAGAGAAGGGACACTGTTGTGTTATTACTCTCACTCCCAAAAGGGGGAGACAAACGTTCCACACCACAGATTTTAAAGAAGAAAGTTCCCTGAATGTTACGCTATGCGCTGTAAAGAAAGCTTGATTTGTTTAAACTACGGATCTCAAATTTTGCAGTTTTACATAAATGTTTTAGATCACGGTCAACTCCTTCAAGTCGTTTCTTTGGATGCTGGTTGACCTTTACCTTCTCCCCTGTGGTTGACCTCTCCCTATTGTACTCACTGGCAGGTAAAACTTTTTTTGCTGGTCGTCCAGCAGGCTGTTGCTGGTTAGATTCACAGTGGTCAGGACGTCCTCAGTGGATCCTTCAGGGTCCTCCACGAAGAACTAACAAACAAAACAAAATGGCCGGATCACTGAACCGGCACAGCAGCTAGCACTGATTTACATTACGTTTGCATTTTAAAGCCTAAAAACAGTTTTTTATTATCTTTTGATTATGTGGAGAGACAATCAGAGCGTAAGAGTGCTGTAACACTTCCTCTAAATTAAGTCTCTACCTAGTAAAAGGCATCATATGTACGTCATTGTATCCTTTCAACCTCCACGGGGTTTGAGTCACAAGACAAGTATTCAGAACACTGAAATTAAATCTCTATTTAGTTCATGCTTTAGTTAATTTTTTTAATGAGGTAATAATTAGCTATTTTCAAACAAGCATACACACACTTCCTCCTGT
Source organism: Ophiodon elongatus (assembly GCA_016806645.1). Classification (NCBI taxonomy): domain Eukaryota; kingdom Metazoa; phylum Chordata; class Actinopteri; order Perciformes; family Hexagrammidae; genus Ophiodon; species Ophiodon elongatus. Next base: position 763,771 of record JACSYO010000916.1, on the reverse strand, counting down.
GTGCGTCACCAGGCAGCAGAGCACAGCAGCAGGCTATACAGATATAATCTGCGTGACGCCTTCTTTGTGTAAGGAGAATCCAATCATTTTTGGATTCAATTACAAAAATGTGAAATGTTTCTTAATGGATTATATATTCAGTCCGTGACAATCAGCTGTATGGTGGATCAGAGTGATCCAGCAATGCACTGGTTATGTGTTTTAATCATTTTTAATAATAAATACACCTGCATGAGCTGTGGAAATGAATTGTACTTTCGATACAGTACAAACTTGCAGAATATGTATGCACTATACTGCATTATGTAAGTATGGATGCCATCGAAAGGGTTATAGGTGGTGTCATCAACAATGAAACATTCAGAGGACGGGCCGCAGCCACAGCATCTCAACCTGTAACCGGCTTCTCACCATGTTGAAGACGGCCATCACAAGTATGAGAGCGGTGGTCGTCATGGTGAGGACCAATCGCAGCCAGGGATTATTGGTGACGATGATGCGGGAGGACGTGGGGAACCAGGTTAGAGAGCAGAAGGACCCCTTCCTGCCCTGCTGAGGTTGCAAAGAAACAAAGAGAAGGATTAGAGCGGGAAGAAAGAGGGCGAAGCGGTGGACAGACCCAAAGCACAACTCTCTGCGGAGCAAAAAATAACATACAAATTTGTAGTGAAACCATTTATTCTTTCTCATACTTCTAGGTGATTATTTTCCTCTGTGGACTGTGTGATCTCTCATGTGACTCAAATTAATATAAAGATAGTGGTTGGGTGGAAATAACTCCATTTGTTATCGTCATTCTTATAGCTCGGGGCAGTGCAGTCGATCTCACTACAGGTCAGCATATTAAAACAAAGGCAGAAAATAAAGACCAAAGCTCATCTGTCACATTCATACCAAACATGGATGAGCTTCATTTAAGGGGAAAGACCTCAAGCAGAAGTATAGATTTTTTCATGCACTGGTCAATTTTGAGACTCCGGGCTAATTCTGCTTCCATAACATGTCTTTTTTTAGACTAGCATAAATAAAATGCCTTAAAGGCAACACAGTTCTTATTGATATCTGAATCTGGGCAGAACCAATGTTATTGATAACCCTCCACTAATAAGAAGAGACCAACTTACTGGGTGATAATACTCTTGTGAGAAGAAAGTCAGAGGGAAAATAGGCTCTTAGGGGAGAAAGTATATATTGATTGTCCATAAAACACTTGAGACAGGTAGCTGCAGCAGCTTGTTCATAACAACCATCCCTCCACGTGAGCCGGATAACAAACAACAGCAGCGTCTTGAAGTATGAACTATTGTATGATGGAGAATAGAAGGTAGATCAACTCATTCTTGCGTAGAATGGCTGCAGCTGCAGTGTTTCCAACAGTTGCAGCATAATCCTGTTGGAAACGTCTAGTCAGCAAAACACCAAAGATGACTGTATATAGAACAAGTCATTGTTGAGTCCTGTTCACACTGTGCATGTATTTAAAAAAAAAAGATTTTATTCAGGTTTTTTTAAACATATTATCTTGAAAACAACATTTCATCAGTAGATCCTGTCTTTTGATTCTTTTCTCATCTATTAATGTTCATGAGAAGCACTTTTCAAGCCGTTAGTCGCCATCACATTTGAAGACTGGTGATTGGTTTACTTTTGGACTCTCTGACATTATTGGAAATGTTTGGATCACACAAGTCGCAAACAATGCCACGCACAATGGGCCCTTAATGCACGGGCCGACAGTGAAAAAGTTGTTATTGAAAGGCTAAACGCCAACAAATATGGATCAAAGCAAAATATTTTATTAGATAAAAACACGAATTTAGGAAATTATTTAATCTTTTTTTAATACATTTTGACTTTTGGACGTTACAACGTTCTGGAATTATTTGTGACAGTCGGAAATCTAATTCTACAATAATTTTAATATTCATAATATTGGTGTACCCTTATCTGCAACTCCGCAGAAATGCACATACTTGTCGTATCCACGTGGGAAAACATCGTTCTACCCAAAGACAGACGCCGCGACACAATTACAAATATCTCTACCAACGAAAAGAGGAGAGAAGTTGTGTGTTTTGGAGAATAAAGACTTGACATAGTTTGATAATCTTTGTGATTTCTTTTGTCTTACACTTTACTTGCAGCCAATGCTGAATGTATAATAAATTATGTCCACCACTTAGAATTATTTATTAACATGCATGACAACCTATAATAAGTTTTATAAACTTTTATAAACAGTTTTATAAAGCCTTATATTTGGATTATGTCTTATGAATGTGCTTATAATGCAATATAGACATGACTTTCATATAAAGTGTTACCAGCACATTTATTCATTAGATATTATGATCCCTAAATAAGATTTTAAAGGATATTATTATTGATAACATTTTTATGTAGATGAATAACTTATCCAATTTGTTTTCCCTATAAAAGTTTTTCTTTTGACCACAGTTCTTATTGACATGATGGCTGGTGTACGCTGGTTGGAGGTGAGGTGTTACAGTGTTGATGCAAAAGACACAAATACATTCAGGTTGTATCTCGGTAATAGATCACCATGAAGAATGGAAATGTTTGTAGTTGGAACTGTTTTGTGATAGTGTACTCACGGGTTTTAACAACCAATTAAAAACGGGAGCAAAATCTTCAACAGCTGAAAAAAATACAAATCAATAATTGACCTTGAACTGTTTTACCAATGGAAAGAGCAAAAAGGAACGGAAAAAATACATAAAAGATTATCTGGGCAATGCAAATGAGGGAATTCAACCTTTCCCTCGTTTACACAGTAGCTTTAAAGTTGAAAGTAAAACTGGGTCAGCTATTCCACCTCCTTGCTAACACTAGCGTAGTTAACTATTTTCTTTTCATCGGTCCCAACAGAGCCTTTTAGAGCGCCTGCATGTTTTAATAAAATATTAATATTTGGCCTGATGGTTACGTATCACAAGAAGAAGTGACATAATATATTACAGTCTCAATATATTATCCCACCCCTAATATGCAGTCTATTATACCAACCTGTTGGGAAATTATTCTGTCATTAGCAAAAAGACGACTGGACCGATACGCAAATAGCATTTCCACACAAAAGTAAAAGTAAATGTTCTTTCCAAGCTCAATGGTCTCAAGTGTATGTGTAAGTGTTGTAAGATGAATCCATGCAAACCCACCAGAATGTGACCAGCAAAGCAAAGGAGCAGGATCAAAGCCAACAGCAGGAATGCTAGGCCAAAGGAGATCCCCAGCACAGCAGTTCTGCAACACACACACACACACACACACACACACACACACACACACACACACACACACACACACACACACACACACACACACACACACACACAGAGAGAGATATTACTCTAAACCCTCTTGGCTCCTCTCGGCCCTCTGCAGTACCATCCGGTGCTATAAATGTATTGAAGGCTTTAATTTATTCTACCTCAGACCTGCAATCCGTTTACGCTGAGTAAGCAGAACCGCGGCTGGTACAGTACAGCATACTGTACGTGCTTCGTAATGCGATTACGCTCAGGTATCACATTTTCTACGGAGGAAGACAGTACGGCTGATCTAAGGATCCTTGCCATAAAACAGATGACGTCACGTCTAAATGTGCGGAGCGATGCTGCGACACACGGGGCCAAGAAAACGAGAGCGAGGGAATTAGACAATCAATAGCTTCTCAGATGCTGAATTACACCTTTGGCTCCCAGAGTCAGTAAATTAGCATGACCGCGAATTTCTGTCCTCACCATTAAAGAGACGACACACTTTGATTCACTTCATCTATAATCACTAGCAGACACGGTGCCCTTTCATCTCGATCGGTTTTTTAACATTCTGCCTCTTGCTCCCCTGCCTCCTTTCATTTCACCGAGGTCCTGTTGATGAGACAGCTGGCGTCAAATTACTTTCTCACATCCCCTCGCTGCCACAGCTGGAGTTTGCTGATGCTACGGAGACTGTGCAGTGTAAATCCTGTGAAGGGGTGCAGACTTACTTGGGCAAGACGAGGACCTGCACTATGAATATACAGCTGAATATGAGGCAGGCGCAGGTGACGTAATACTTGAAGGCCGGCAATGTTGTGGATCTGTACTGTTGAGAGAAGGCAAAAAAAAAAAAAACATTTAATTGGGTACAACATTGTAGAGGTTGTGTAACATAGCAACAGTAAATCATGCTAAAGAAAATGTAGAATTAACATGAGCATGCACAACATAAAAACATACCAGACTTGTATGTGGAATGAGGTAAAAGCGATAAATATAACGCGAGAATACAAGAATGTGAGGACAAAGTCGGGGTATAGATTATACAGCGGACAATCTGTGTTCAATGTGGTTGTTCGCACTCCCTAATGACGTCTTCTTCACTGACAACGACACAATTCCATTGATTTGTTTCCCCAGTGAACAAAGTGGCAGGTGTTTTGTATGCATTCGCTTACCTCTTTCTCCAGAGCTTTGTTGTGAAAGAACAATGAGATCCTCTGGATGTCCTCAGACTTCAGCCACTGTCTGGAGAGACAATCGAAACACACGGATTCAGAGTACAGAGGGACCAGGCTCTGGGTTGTTATGTGGGAGCTGAAAACTATTCTTCAATACGCTGTAATGAGCCAAATACCAAGGAATCAATTGAATATTGAATATTTGTTAACTTATTTAAATTTTAAAATAGCGAAGATTTTATGAAAAACACATCAGTGAATAAAGCCAGAAAGCCTTTTTTTTGTTTCATGAATACAAAATATATGGTAATATAATCATTGCAATTCTTTTTGGGGTAAATAACTTAAAAAAAACACTACGCACTTGGAAAAGGAATTAAGAATGAAATCACAATAGTTAGAAAGTGTAACAAACTCACTTTGTTAATAATCTGTTGATAAGATATACTTTTGCTCAAACGCAGTGTAGCAGTCAAAGTTGATGGACGGAGTTTTCCTGATGACGAATGTTTAACGTTAATATGCTGATGTTTACATTTCTTCCTGAGGCAAATTCAAAAAATTAGACTCCTGGAATTCACTGCTTTTTGTTTTTTTTGCCTTGTTTTTCTCAGCAAATGGGTTCCAACTGTATTCCTTTTGCATCCCTGTGTTGCATAATGACAATAAAAGATCATTGAAATGCACCCAAAGGGAGATTTTGCGAGGGCAATAGCGCTGCACACAGCTGCAATCAGCTTTAAATAATTCACAGCCACCGAGACAGTACAGCGGCACACCGGAGACGCAGTAGAAAATAAATGCAAAACTATTGCACATGCCCTGAGAGATAAAAATATAAATACATAGTGTTATGGAAAAAACTTGTCAGACGGTCAGCAGATCTTCAGTTCTTCCCAACACTATAGTTCCTATACTTAAACTTTTAATAACTAAAATAGTAAAAAGACTCCAGCAGGCAGACTCTGCCTGATATCAGACAGAGTTGTCAACTCGCATCACTCTGATTCCACTCAAACTCAGAGGAGTGGGCGGATTCAAAGGTCTGGACCCGGGCCAGCTAAATACAGCAAACGGAGGCCGGGTTCATGAACCAAGTCGCTGCCTCTCGATGAACAAGGCTTTATGTACCTTTCTCTAAATGCTGCGAGTGGGAGGTTTTATTTTCAGGTAACAACCCACTTTACACACCATTAAGTTTACATAATTTTCATGTGCAATATAACTTTTTATTACTCTTCAAAGTCGATATTACTCTCATAATATTAGCATGCATGCATTTAACTTTTCAATTTTAGTTTCTATTCGGCACTAGTGTTAGTATTACTTATCATACACTTTATATTATTACTCTTTTGTTCATATTTGTTTATCTTTGTATTCTATTGTTTTTCTCATTCCACATTTTGGCAGAAGAATTTCCTTTGGGATTAATAAAGTTCTGTCTTATCCTTTCTTATCGTGTCTTTGCTATTTTTGATCTTTGCCAACTCCCTCCTTCTTGGCCCCATTCCAAATCACAGTTCTCTTAGTTATAATGGTGTACTTTTATGAGCAGCCTTCCAAAAATAAATATAGCGTGGGTCACTTCTGGGGCCTAGACACTGATCTCCTCAGCAACACGTGATGCTGACAAACCAAGATATTCATCTTCAGACCCTCACCCTACAAATAATATTCAACAAATGGGGTTCAGGCCACCAGCAGCTGTGACACTTTCACCCCCCAAAACACACTTTGAGCAACATTACGTTATTTCTTTGATTGACTGAGGTTTTTTTTATTTGGTCAACTGAAGTCAACAAGTCGTTATGTTTCCGTATCAACGTATCCTCATACAACGGTTACTATCTTTTTCTTTTGTGCATTTTCTTACATAAGCCAATTTCATAAACACAGTCTTTTCAAAGATAAACCTCGGTCTTCACAGGAAACTACTCAGTTAGGTAAATGGAACTAAACTACTTATTTATGCATCGGGAAAGATCTATGTTATGGGTTAAAACACCTGTGAACGTTACTGAAGTACTCAAGTTACGTGAGAAATAAATCTGGACTGAGAATGAAATGAGGACTTCTCGTTTCACGTGGGGAACTCGTGAAGATGCTTCACCTGTGAGTGCACACGCTGACTTGATGCTTCTACTACTTAGTGCCGGGAGGCTCTTCATCTGAAGTGTCTATGATTGTTCGAGAGTGATGCAGAAATAGGATGCGCGGCAGACGAGAGGCTTACTTCTGCGAGTTGATGCCGTCGATGGTGCGAATCATTCGCTCGTTGAGTTCCTCCTCAAACCTCCTCCTTTGAGATTTGGACCTGGGATCGAAGGAAGGGGAGGACACATTCGAACACGGAGACGGAGTGATGAAAGTGTCCACGTGATACATGTGATGAAATGTTATAAAGACAGAGCGAGTCCAAGCTCACCTTTCTCGTCTCTGGAAGTGGTACTGCCCCATTGGAACGTCCTGAAACCGGAATCAGACCCATTAATGATCAGTATCTGCTTCTGCGTGTGTGCTTTTGAGAGACAGGGAGTCCACTTACAGTTGTGTTGATCTTGCCGTTGTCTGTGGTCATGCTGTCTCGATGGTGGAGGTTGGCGAAGGGTTTCGCTGCGCCCCAGGACTCCAGGTATCGGGTCATTCTGACAGACGCCCTCATCTTGCCGCCGTCCAGAGAGGGACGAGAGCGCACACCCAACAGAGGGCTGTGCCTCTCAGTCTGGGAAAACCAAACGGGGACAGAGAAAGAAACAGGTGATCATTGACATTAGGGATTTTGTTGACTTACCCAACAGAGTCAGACCATGTGGCATTTGCCCAAACAGTGGTCACTGTGTTCACAATTGAAGATTACGAGGCAGCGAACTGATCCTGTTAAGTCTGTTGTACCTAAATCTAAAAGCAAAAACCCCTGAGTATATTGAATGGTTTTATTACTTATGGAATCCAGTTTTCACTTGTAAGAAGAAGACTTTGCTATTTTTCATTCAACAGATGCATAGCCTCACTTTAACACTTCCATGTTGATACCTGAACAATTTGAGACTGCGATCAAATTCAGGCAGTTTGAAGGTCCTTCTCCATGTCTTCTTTGATTATAAAGCAGATCTAGGGGCTAAATAAATACTGTGAAAATTTAAAAAGCGCTTAATCCTCGAAGAGATGCACACGGCACGTATTATAGATACATGTTGATGTATACTATAAGCTCAGAGTGGGTGGCTACGGTCGTCGCCATCTTGGAAGCCTTCGGGCTAATCCCAAAATGGGCAAAGAGGTGGCTTGTGTGATGCAGGAGAGGAGACAGCTAGCGGCATCCAGGATTTAGGTATAACAAACTCAAGGCGGCCACGCCCTCAATTACGCTTAACTTCAAGCCTTCATACAATTTTAACGGGTGGGTGTGTTATATAATAAAATCACCCCCTTACAATCGTTATGAACGGGGATATCAGCGATAGAGACCAGAAATGTTTTTAAGCCTGGAAACAACACAAGAGGCGTGTTAAAGAGACACACAGGTCAAATATTCGGGTGTAATTATAAAATAACACAGGTATATTCAGACAGACAAAAAGAGAAAAATAAAGTTGTTATTTTTAACATAAAATCGTGTAAACGTGTTCTAGTAGTAACAAAACACAACTATGAACCTGAAAATGAGCACGATATGTCTCCTTTAAATAATGTCTTCATTGTGAGCACTTTTAAAAATGTTATGTCATGTAAACAGTCCACATTGTGATTGATGTCGGTGAACTGAGGTGCATTAAACTGAATTAAGGAGAGCAATGTCAGTTAAAATTTGTTTACAAAATGTCCTGCAATATACTATTTCCCGAAAAGTATAGTTTCCCAAAAAGTCAATATCAGCAGCATTAAATAAAACGCTAGAACTTTTTTTTTTTATTATCTTTTGGAGTAAAATACATAATTGTTTTGGGACCAAAAGTTATTAACACACACAGAGAGACATGGAAACCAAGTAAGTTACCATTTAGAGCACATTAAGCTGGTAATACTAAACTCACTTCAAACATCACATGCACAAACCTTCATTTCTGACCAAGCTGATCTCCAAAGTTTATATGAAAAAAATATATACTGCAACAGCAGTCGATGACTAAGTAGAAATAACTAAAGCAGGTACTTTGGGAACAAATGGTGAAGTTGACAGCTCTTGAAATCTGTGACCTGTCTGTCAGTGTTTTGAGCTACGTAAAACAATTTAAGAGAACGATGCAGCTCGCCTTTTTATTTTGGTCCGTACTGTATGCTGAGTGCTTCCGTCTGACAAACGCTGCACCACTTTACTGCTGACAGAAACGTTGCCCGGCAAAAAGACATACAGCAGTGAAAGTGAGCGTTTATGCCAAAATGGAGTAACGTCGAGGAGGATTAGTCAGATAATGTCCCTTGTTCCATTAATCTAGACACAGGTATTGCGACTGACCCGAACATTGCACATAAGCCTATTATAAGAAGAAGAAAAAAAACATAACGGTGGTTCATTTCCCGCGGGCGTGCTGAACCGCTCTGACATCGACAATCGATGACAATGAATGTGGGGATGACGCCTCCTGTGATCCATACTCAATATTTTAAATCCATTCAGGGCTACTTATAAATGTCACCAAGTACCCACAGACCTTTTTCCAATATCTGATATTAGTAAAGCTTTCTCCGTTACCATAAATAAAAGATATAGGGTAGCGTCTTGTCACAAATTCATACAGATCTTCTATGAAGTAATAATGTTATGTTGTAAGAAGGTGGATGAGGCCTAAAACTGCTGGTTTACTTAATTACTGTCGGGCTGCATTACATTACATTACATTTCATTTAGCAGACGCTTTTATCCAAAGCGACTTACACTAAGTGCATTCAACCATGAGAGTTCAAACCTAGAACAACAAGAATCAAGAGAGTACAATTCCTCAAGAAAACCAAACTAAAGTTCTATAAGTAAGTGCCATTTAAGTGCTACTAGAGTACTACGATTTATAATTGTACACATAATAATATTTATTTATTTATTTATTTATTTTTTTATTCCAGGTATAGTCGGAACAGATGTGGAGCGAGAGAATCTTTGGTCTCTCTTCTCAAGTGTTGCAACTCTGCATTCATAAATGGGACACCAGAAAAGAAGTTAGAAAAACATGCAAAGTGCCAATCTGTTGTATCGCAGAGCGCTATCAAGAAGGCAGCTTGTTGACTCCCGAAATCACGTCTTCTCCGAAACTAACAACCACAGCTGATGGAGTTACAACAACTCAGCAGAGGAGATCTCGGAAACATGTTGCTCACTGACAAATGTGTCAAAATATGTCTGTTGGACAGAAGATGTCACAGAGATGGACTTCTCTGACATTCTGATGGATGACAGTCCCAACAGTGTCAAACTAAACATGCTTGATCGTATCGCCACTTCTATGAAGGCCAGGTGAACTTTTATGTTTCTGCTCTGGAATATCTTTGGTTACAGAGTTGGGAATCTGCTCTCTGTGTTTAAAGTGATGTGATGGCTTCAAGGGAAAGCTATACCGATTATTGGTCAAGCTCTCTGGAGAGGAATCACAAGCTGGAAAAGGAGAAGACGAAAAAAGGAGCCAAAGGACCAGATTTGGAGGAATCAATGCTGAAAAGAAGCCGTGGCTGTTTGAGTCAGTGGTGACATTTTCAAAAGATGCACTAGAAAGCATAAAAGCCTTAATTCTTCAGAAAGGAGATGCCACTCAGAACCCCGAGGTCTATGGAAGCAAGCAGAAAGTGAACACTGGATGCCCAAAGGAGAGAAAATGAAGGCCTTAGTGGAGATATTTAAGGGGGTGGGTGCATCTTAGCCAAGTTATGAAGGGATTAGAAAGGCAGAGGACTGTCAGGCACGGTTTTCCGTTCGCCAAGCCAAAACACATTGAGCACAGACTGGATTGCCAGCAACATAGTCTATATAGAGATGTTCTCAGCAGAAAGTTCACAGAAGAGGCAGATCTCTTAAATGTCCTTAACCAGCCCATTTTGTCCCGACTCGATTGGAGGGGCTGCACATCGCCTCAAGCAGTGGAAAGAGACTTCACTTCAAACATAATCTTCTCTCAGCAGAGCGACTGACTGAACACCTGCAGAGATGTTGTTCATTCGATAACATATCTTATATCTTTTCACTGTGCTGTCGTATTATTTCTCTACACTTGACATGGTCATATTGTTTAGCTGCTTACTGGGCGTGGGAATGTTGGTAAAGCAGTGTTGTTGTCCATGATGCTGAAAGTAGAACCTCATATTCTTACATTCTAGCTCATTATATCTACTATAAATGACATTAAAACCCAAGTCATGTCTCAAAACACACATATTATATAAGGAGTTACTGCTGCTGCAAACTGACGACTGTATGTGAATATTCAAACTGGATCATATATAGAAATATGTGTAGGATAATGTGGGAGTGAATCGAATATCTTTGCTGCCCTGTGGAAAACATCAAGTTTTTATGAACCGAGAAAAATATTCTTGATTTCAGCTTTGACCCTACTGGGATTTTGTGTTTATGTTTTCAGACATGCACGGGCCGAGGAAGAACCCAACAATATTTTTGGATCAGATCCGAATCACAGGGCGGATACACGCATTATTTTTCGCTTATGTAAACAGCCTTGGCGGAGGTCTGCGCTCTCCGAGTGCTCTGAGCTTCAAAAGTTGGGAGAGTTTTCTCAATCTATAAAACTTCAAAAATAGTTTCATGTAGTCAAGAACATTTTTTTTAAACCACAGTTCCTCCATGAAACTGCTCACAACAAGGTCTGTGTATTATCTTGAGTAACCGGGTCTTGATTTCTGGAAAGAGACGTTGTTGAGTTGAGCAAGTTGCAATGTAGTCTCATTATATTAGAGAGAAGACAGACATCGATACAGGTTGGAGGGAAAATATGTATTTTTGATTTTGGGGGGTTAAATTTTCCTTTAAGGTACAGTATTTGGACACTACAGTGTTTTAAGGCCATAAAAGAGATGATTTGCCAAAGGAGGTCATGCATTGAAGTCTGCACTCCCCTCCAAGTGGTCGACCTGGAGGCTCGTTTAGTCTTTCTGAGCCGAGTACAATATTGTAGGAAAATCCATCTGATTGATGCTGAGATATTTTAGTCTGGAACAAAGTGGTACACCGACCAACAGACTGACCAACCAACATTGCCTTTCATAGAAAAACATCCCTAGCATGGCTAAAAACTAAGTAACCTAAGTTATAGGATTTATATTTACCCTTTAAGGGATAATCGGTCACATCCTCTGCTCTTTTTTGTGTTATAGTCAGTCAGTTCTGAAATGTGAAGCCAATGCGGAAGTTCCTTAAACTTGCATTCTTTCTAACAGCCAGCAGGGGGCGACTCCTCTGGTTGCAAAAAGAAGTCCAATTGTATGGAAGTCTGTTAGAAAATTAACTAACTTCTCACTTGATTTACTACGAGTTTATGGTCTCAATCTCTCTTCTTCAATACAGCATGATGTTCACTTAGTGAATTATGGTCCCATTTAGAGTAAAATAGACCATAAAGCAGGGTTGACAGGTTGCTACCGCTACCAGAGCTATATATGGCATCGCTACGTTACTTCCTTTCACTGGTTGCAAAAAAACAAAGATGCCTATAGTCAAAATCTAAGATGGCGATGGCCAAAATGCCGAACTCGAGGCTTCAGAACCCGAGCCACAAACCAATGGGTAATGTCCCAACGACTATGTGACCTTCTTATATACAGTCTATGGTTACGGTAACCTCTTTAGCATTGCATTCTGACTTTATGTGAATGTTTAAGTAATGTTTAATGTAGGTGATGGTGTCTGACCTTGGGGTTGATGACCAGGTAGGTCACCACTCCATGTTCTTTCAGGTAGGAGTCTCGGATCTGTCCGTCTCCAGGCTCCACCTTATATGAGCCCTTCAAATGCTCCAACGTCACAGAAGAGATGTGGACCCTTCTGAAGTTGAGACAAGAAGGGTTAAGAGGACAGACGATGAGAGAGACGAAGAAGAGCTTGTTCCATTAACATCTCTCTTAAACATATTATTTACTTTCCAGCTTTCCAAGAACCTGAAACTCTGCCTCTTCAGCTTTGTTTGTTGCCCTTGTAAACAGAGAGGGATGGAGATGTGTTTTCATATTTTTCAATTACCTTTCAGCGTAAAAGGAGACACAACCATTAGCAGCCCAGTGAGACAATGTGGCGAGACCAGAGAGAGCTTATTTTCTGTGTAACCACCAGCCAATTTTCCCATGCTTGTTACAGTGCTAGGCAGACCTGATCCCCACCTAACAAATGTAGAGCTGATTGGTCAAATGAAGTGGCTGTAATAGACTAAAATGGTTATAACGGGGTAGAATTAGAGCAGACGTAGATCACATGTTCCATGTCAGTCTGTAAACGTGCATTTCCGGATGTAAAGCAAGTTAGTATGAATACTTTCAGCTGATGGTTGATTGTGCCTGTTCTTGGTGAACACATGAACATGTTCTTTTCTCAGGTGTGTCTTCAAATTTGGATTTATGGGGGTGGTTTACTGGGGTTCAGCCAACATTGATTTTAGAAAACTAGTACTGACATGAACACTTCTTTTTTAGGTTGGCCTGGCCAAACTTTGAGGTTTCATAATGATGAGTGATAAATCTGAGAGCAAAAAAAGCGAGTACCTTATTTTTTTAAGGGTGAAAAAGCCTCCTTGAGAGACTAACGCTCCACTGAAACTCCAGATAATGATACTATGACGCTGGTGGCCACTGGGAGTAGCTCACTTAGACTTAATGCCACATGGAACCGCAGCGGAGCAGATGGGAATTCACTGACTTGCTAAGTGCAACTTAACATTTATCACCGAGAGAGCAGGACGTGTTAGTCAAATCCCAAAGCATAGCTGCCTGTCTGCGTTAGAGATGAATACTCGCAACCGTTTGCCAACCGCACAATAATTACAAGGATTTTAAAAGCAGCAGATTGATCGTGACATTATCTGAAGAATAGGTTACATCTTACCCTGGCACACCTCCTGCCTCCATGTGATTGGCTAGCGTTACGTCATGTGACCACACATCATATTGCCACTTGCGGAGGCCAATCACTCCGCACAGGACGTTCCCAGAATGAACACCAACACGCATGTTGATATCGACTCCAGTGGCATCTCGGACCTTCCTGTTGAGAGTACAGAGCAGAATTAATCTTGAAGGGAGGGGTTCACCATTTTCTGTAAAATGTGCTCATTCGCTTTCTTTCCTAGAGTGAGATGAGAAGATTGATACAAATCAGGAGTACAGAGCTGAGGTTAGCCTAGCTTAGCATAAAGACTGGAAGCAGGAGGAAACAACTAGCCTGGATCTGTCTAAAGTTCAAAAGCATAACTCTGAAGCTCAAATTTATTGTAACACCATAAATAGATGAACCATTTCATTCCCTTACAACTAATACATTGCATCTCATTTACACAAACAGAGTGAGAGCTGTACCGAACAGTTAAAAGCTTCAAGGCTTCATTCGTAACGTTGACACTTGGATACTAAATCAATGTTTGAATGCTGCGCAGCCTTATTTTTTTGTGCACGTCTATTCATTCTGTTTAAACCCAGTATTTCTGCACAGTTACAGATAAAGATAGATAAAGATTAAGCTACACTAACATCAGAATTATACTATTTGTAAAATTAAATTCCAGTGGTGGCTGTGTAGTAGTATTTTTTTTAAGTAATATGATTACAGACATTCAAAGCTCTATTCAGAGACCTCAATAGAAGTTTTGAATGTAAAAAAAGGCCTGAATGTAAGACAATTCTACTAGCTGGAACTGTATATTCATTAAAATGTTGAACATTTGAGTTCACCGTTTACAGACTGCCAATGCTGCCAGTAACCACAATTGTATTTTGTGAAATATGTCACATGTTTCCTCCAGAATTTAATCAGGGTCGAATATCCTCCACAACAGCACTGAAATGCAGACTCTGCTCCATCATGTCAGAGGCGGGAGACACCGAATGACACCTTTAATCTGATTGTGATTAAAGGTCATTGCCGGCCAGCAAAACATATTGTTCTGTAAAACTAACGTGTGCGAGTTCATGCATGAGTGAAAGTGACAGAGAGCAGTTAGAGGAGGGGGAGCTCAAAGAGAATACTTTTTCATTTGTTTGAAATTTGGTTTGTTTAGTCGGGAGGCTTATCATATTGAGTTCACATTGTGTTGACTGTGGAGTTCAAACAGAGCTGAAATCAAGTCTGGCATTCCTTCTGCTCAATCTGTTTGACAGGCGTGTTTGTTTGTGTTTTCGTGTGTGTGTGTGTGTGTGTGTGTGTGTGTGTGTGTGTGTGTGTGTGTGTGTGTGTGTGTGTGTGTGTGTGTGTGTGTGTGAGTGTGTGAGAGAGAGACAGAGAGAGAAAACGAGAGAGAGAGAGAGAGAGAGAAAGAGAAAGATCTGGTATTTTACTTGATGGCCTCACACATATCCAAGCCCATCTTCACGCAGTTCCTGGCGTGGTGAGGCAGCGACTCAGGCAGACCAGACACACAGTAGTAACAATCTCCCAGGATCTTGATTCGCATACACTCATTTTCCTGAGAGAGAGAGAGAGAGAGAGAGAGATAGAGAGAGAGAGAGAGAGAGAGAGAGAGAGAGTGGTAATGAGGGGAAACAGGAAGCAGTGTACATTCATCATCAAACTTCATAATATTTCTAAAATTACCAGTTCACTATTTAATTTAGAAAATGTCATTTTTCGTGCTCCCTCACCTCCACACGCAAACACACACACACACACACACACACACACACACACACACACACACACACACACACACACACACACACACACACACACACACACACAGAGTCACATCCATCAAAATCATACACCCACACACATAACACATTAGCTCTCATTCCACATGTGGGATGTGCAACAGCTCATCTTTGGACCGGGTTTATATAACGGCAGCTGCGTCAGGACGACAGAGCTGCTGGACACAAAGCCGAGAGAGCCTGACTCAACTGTTTAGACCCGAACAACAGAGCACCCATGAGACTGCGAGATGCACTCTGACCAGCCCACACTGCTGCAACCTGCGGCTGGTAACACGGAAAGGTACGGTACGGAGGCTGACACCGGCCGCAGGACAGAGAAAACATCTATTTCAAGGCTGCGCTTCGTCTGATTGACGGAGCAAGACGGATCCTGCTCTCTCTTCTTGGTTGTTTTGTAATTGTATGCACACTATTCAAATAAGGTCAGCTGTTATGGATGCCACGCAACATTAGCTAAAAGCACTATTTGTGAACCAAAAACACATTATTTTAATTAATTTTAATTAATTAATTTAATTTCTCCATTAAAGCTACTACGAGGAACTTTAATTCTGCGTTGATTTTGGCGGTCCCTGTGGACAAACGAGGTAGTGTTTCCGAGCACCGGGGTCCATTTAGAAAACCTCCAATTCAACAGCAATAGAGTCTGACAGTCTGCCCCAGGCAGTCCTGGTCCTGGTTCTCCTGTAGCCTCTCTTCTCTCCAGTGGGCCAAGCAATACGGCCTGTTTCTGGGAAACCTGCATGATTTCGTCAGATTTTGCCAGAATTGGACCCGGTGGCCCCGATGACAAGAAATAAGACTATAAGAAAAAAGCCGTCTTCTCGCTGATGCGCTTGTTTACTCATATAGAGGCATCAGTGTTACATTGAGATTGTTTTATAACCATTTACCTTTAAATCCAAATGATTTCTTGATTAAAAATAGTAATGGCTGATTGATATTGGGTTGATTCACGGCGGCTCTAGAAGTTAAGGGTTTTACGATGCTTGTTTTTCATGGTTTAAACGGCCATTAGTGATTTACTTAACCAAAATCTATGGAAGGAAAATGTGACAGATCCTTCTCTTTTCTAATGTTTCATCCATTTCTGCTGTGAATATTTTCAACTTAAGCACACACACTGTCCTCTTGTATGAAGACTGATATATAAATGAAGATGGGCTCGTCTTGAGTTACCTTCGCAATCTGGTCAAACTTGCCGAAAAGTTCATTCAGCATATGCACAAGTTCCCCCGGGGAGCAGTCACTGGCCAGCCTGGTGAAACCCACAATGTCGGCGTACAGAATGCTACACAAAACGAGAAGAAAAAACACATAGCACAGTTCACATCGCATTATTGCATTGCACAACTATCAAATATCACTATTGATTTCACACCTAGTTTTTAATTGAGTTACATATGAAGAGACGTAATGATTTTCTTAATAAGAGTAACATGGATACAGAGAACTTCAGTATTTGTTGCACTTGAATTAACTCGTCTGCAGTGTTTTTCTCCACAAACCCTTTGAGTTCTTGAACATTTTTAGTGGCAACAGATGAAAAGTTTTACTGCAGAAGATTCTTGACAAACTAGAAATGAATGAAGACACACATTTGTGTGCTCAGGTTTCAAATGCAATAAAAAATAAATAATGCAACACAACTTTTTTTGTGCTGGTTTCTAAATCCAGAGTGCCGCTAACTTATGTGGATCGTGCACCTAAGCTCTTTCAATCGTGTTAGTATTGTGAACTTTCTTACGTTTTAGTATGTTACTATTACGATATATATAAAAAATAATAATACATAAAAACAAACAGCATTTCAAACATTATGTATCCAGCTCCTCATAAATATCACTAGTCAGCACACATTTTTTTTAAATATGTTATCAGGATATTCTCATTGAGATTTAAAATCTTTTTTTCAAGAGAGTCCTGGCCAAGAAGGCATAAATGTTTCACATTAAAGCACAAATAAATGGCTTAAAACAAAAAATCACTTCAAATTACATCAAATGAATGATTCTTCTTCTCCACCGTTACGACATCCAAGAAAACTGAGTTTTCTCCAAGAATATAAGGTAACAAATGTACAAATGGTTATTTTTTAAGGGTGAGGTATTCCTTTAATGCTGTTTTTAAAATCCTCCACACCTATAAAATAATTAGAGCTTAAAGCTTCAGAGTGAATCTTTAGCTCACCCCAAGACGAGGGTTCAAAACACTTAAAAAGCTCTTTCACCAAAGAGAAGGACCGGTCTTTCAATAAGCATAAGAACCAACGAGCCCGTGTTACGAGGCAGTCGCTCTCCACTAGCTCGTGTGGGAGGGTCCCAGCAGACGCACACCGACACATGTCCTTGGGTGTGAGTTCTTTGTTCTGGGGAGAATGCCCTCTTACCTGTGAGCTAGACCATGTGAGAATCTGTTATTACTGGAAGGATAATAGCCAGATGAACATGAGCACACACTCACCCCCACACACACACACACACACACACACACACACACACACCTGAGGCCTACTTAAGAGGGACACAGGGATATTGTTTCAAGCTTGACAGAAAACATTTCTAGAGGACGTTCGATGAAGAGCCTCTTCTGGTTAACCTGTATTTGTTTCTAAGGACATCCACAATATAAGAGGAGGATGTTGCCAAGAACAGAGTGACCTCAGAGTGCAATGGAGGTGGATTTACTCTGAATTGAATTTGGCCACAGAAATGAAAAGGAATAAGACGATGGGATGTAGTGAAGATGATGAGAAATGGAAAAAAAAAAAGGAGGAGAAGAGAGGAGGAATTAAAGTGGGACGGGAGGAGCACAGAGCATGGGAGCAATCCAAATGTGAGGGCAGGTGGAGAGGGGAGGACAAAAGACGACAAGGGATGAGCAGTGACGAGGAGGAGGACAGGATGGTGTAGCACGCAATCAAGCTCTGAGACGGGAACAGAAAATAATGACCGATAATATGTCGGAGGCTCAGATAAAGGAGAAGGAATCCTGACCTGACATTGGTGTGCCGCTGCACGTAGAGGTTGTGGAAGTTGTTGGTGCTCTCAGTTCGCCCAAAGTTGGGTCCCTGCAGCCTCTGGATGATCTCGGCTTTCATCACCCTGGCGATATGAGCCGGCAGTAAGGATAACAGTAAGCGCTCCTGAGGACAGAGAGGGGGGGGGGGGGTACGGATGAAAGCCAGACGAGACAGAGTCAAGCAGCCAGGACGTAATGAACCATGAGAACATAAGAAAAATAGAATAAACTTGTTAGAGTTACAGTACGACCATGATAAACCTGCAGGACGCTTGGTTGTCTGAGGTAATGAGGCTGGAAATATTCATCTACATTTTTGTTTTTGATTTCTAACTCATAGCAGGACTCGTCCGCTGTGAGTCAAAGAAAAAAAAAACATAGCAACAGGTGATAATTATATACAATAAAGAAGTGCTCTTGCACATTCAGAATTTATTGGATGAGATGCAGGATTTGTACAGTTACACAATGTGTGCTATGTAAGAGGTTATTTGGGGTGGCATATAAAAGAAAACAAATAAAAGGTGAAAAAAGGTGATTATGGTGTTATCTTCTGTACAATACAGTAAAACAGAACACAATAGAACAGAAAACAATGTCGCAGAACAAAATAAAAGCCCCCTCAGCTCTACACTTAAACATAAAAATCTGTTTTTATTATTTTCTAGTGAGGCATAAAGAGACTACATCTGCATTTTGCTTTCCAACCCTGTGTTGTCGAATGACAATCTTGAGCCTTGAGAATAAAACGGAGCGCAGAACACAACAGGACGCAATAGAATGAAATTGAACACAATGCCAAAACTCCCACAATGCAATGTGGTATTGATGGTAACGTTCATAACAGACAATGGCGGACTGCCATCCAACGTCAATAACGCTTCAATTTAAGTGTTTGCAGAATATTTAACTTTGCTAAGCTTAATGTCTTAGTTTAGAAAACACAAATCATGGTTTGGTCCCCATGAGGTTGGCTCCGGTTACCATGGTTATTTGTCTCTAACTGGCAAGGACAGTTCAGTGCATCAGAAAAAAACACGTGTTAGGGCTACTTATCTATTATGTTCTTTTTCTCTAATACTGCATGTAAAAATAGCCGTTGACGTCCACAGCTAATATTTAACCTCCGAAATAGATTTCCTTAATTATGGTTCTTCGGGGGCTAATTTTTCAGCCGAAGGACGACTGAGGCAGAGACGTTATCTTCCTCCACCACAACGCAGCGAGGCAGAGGAGACCAATAGATTAGCTTTGATCCTACAGGTGAAACATCAAAGAAACGTACTTGTCAGATAGACTTAAAAATAATCCATTTATGATGTTGAGCACCTCGTGGTGTATTCTCTTTCTATTTGTGTAATCAGCGTGCCACACTGATTTGCACTTCAATTTACTGTTGATGTTCTAGAAAGTTGATATATTCTTGACTGTGAAGTTCAACTTTTGAAGCATGGACGGTTGTTTGAGGGAGATTTTGAGCGTGCGCGAGTGTGTGTGTGTGTGTGTGTGTGTGTGTGTGTGTAGGTGTGTGTGTGTGGTTGTGTGTGTGCATAATAGAGAGAGCGAATAGCTGCCTGAGGGGGTGTGACTCATAAATGCGGCTCACAGCAGAGAGGGTCATTACATTGTTCACACACCACAGGCTCATTTCCTAAAACACAGCAGCAAATTAAGTAGAGAGAGGGGTTGGGGTGTGTGTGTGTGTGTGGGAGGGGGGAGGGGGGGTGAGGGGATGAGGGGGGTGGGGGGGAGCTAAAAATAGAAATCCACACCACCCGCACTTATTTACTTATGCAGCACTGAAGCAATATGAACCCTCTGCTGTGAGCATGCTGAGGGGGTATAATAGCCGGAAGAGATGTAGCTTTATTAAACATCTGTTTGATTAAAGAACCAAAATGATACGTATTCAGCTATTGAATGAGATTCTGCATTGTTTAGTTTTGCACTGGCATTTACACACACACACACACACACACACACACACACACACACACACACACACTTTATAACTGAAAAAAAATAATACATATACATATATATATATATATATATGTATATATATATATATATACATATATATATATATATACACGAATATATATATATATATATACGTATATATATATACCATTTTCACATATGATTTTGGCCCATTTGTACAATAAATGACATATGTAACATGTCATAAATAATTTAAATGATAATAAATTCCATATATATTTGCACATTATGAGGTGTTTGTAATATCCCTACATACTCCTCTACTTCTACTTCCATTTCCATTTAAAAAGGATATATTGATCATTAATTATGTATTTCACTAGTAAGAAAATACTGAAAAGATAACCCTAGCTAGTCCCCACTGAGTGGACCACCACTTATTAATGTATAATTTCATGTGTCATTCCCCTGGTCGGAGAGAACGGCTAATGTCAGGGCAAAGACGCTAATGCCAAGCAAATGTCACCGCATAATGCCCCTTTAGACATGACCGACTTACCAACTCCTCAACCCTGACAAAACTCAGAAGTATTTGGGCGATAAACTAAATTAATTTGGGCTCTTATGCGGTTTGTGTGGCTCTGAGACAGAGACGAGATAAAGGAGAGTCTACAGCTCTGTGAGTCAGTACGCTGATGATGCTGACAACCTGATGTTTAGCAGGTTTATAATGTTCACTATATTAGTTTAGCGTGTTAGCCAATTTTTTTTAAAACCTTTATTTAACCAGGCTAGGTCCCATTGAGATTAAAAAACTCTTTCTCAAGGGAGTACCGGCCAAGATAGGCAGCAGCACACGATTAGCACCAAGCAGTGTCAATACTTTTTTGCAGGTTTGTATTGGAAATAAAAAAGAAGAGATAAGAAGTCAGGGAATCACCAAAACTATTACAATTCTTCCAAATTTCAAAGCAATCCATCCAAAGTGGTGAACCGACCAACCAACATCCTAGAGCTAAAATAAGGAGACGTTTCTTATACAGAGACATTAATAAGTTAAAGTTACTGCGAGGAACTTTAATTGTCTCCAGTTAACACCGATGCCTCTGTACGACCTACGTTAGCAAACGAGCCCGTCGGCGAGAAGATTATCTACTTCTATAAAAATGAGTTGTTCTTAAAGGAGCACGAGACAATATTCATAGCATTAATACAGCAGCAAACAACAATTATTAATGGAAAGATATAGAGGAGTAATGTCGCTCTCCCTCTGTTTGTGTTGTTATCTGAGCTTCTCCTTTGCTTTGTTGACCTAGTCGGGCCCCACGCATGTGCTTTTAGTAGATGTTAGTGCATATTAGCGTGCACCACTGGTTGGCTCACTGCCGCCGCTCTGCACCCTCCCTCTGGTTCCCCCCTCAGGTAAACACTGTCAGCTCTGTCAGAAAACCTGCAGTAGTTTGTGCTGTTAGCGCTGTTAGCACCGTTAGCGCCGTTAGCGCCGTTAGCACCGTTAGCACCGAGCTGCCGGCTCAGGCGTCGCCATGCTGAGAAGCAATAGAAATGCTCCCAATCTTGTTTAATGCACTTTTAATGCTCGTCATCGTGGGGACGATTCCCTGAAAAATCAGACAAAACTATTTCATTAAACATTAAAATTAGTTTTTATAAAAGGGACTTTGGTACTCGGAAACATTACTGCTTTTGTCCACAGGGACCACCAAATGAACACAAAATGAAAGTTCCTCGTAGTCGCTTTAATGTCTCTGTATAGTTGTGACTAAGGTATTAGATAGATTTGTTATTTGTTCCATTTTGTAGTCTTGTATTGAAACATTTTATTCAACAGTGAAAGGTATAAAATCAGGAGCGCCATCTTTAATGAGTCGCATGCATAACCAGAAAGCAGAGTTTAATCACACGTTCATTTCAAATCCATCTTTGAGTGTTCGTGTACCTGTTGGTGCTTCTCAAACTCCAGTTTAATGGGGGACTTGATGCAGTTGCAGGTGTCCTGGTAGGTCTGCTTGAGAGCCAGGTCCATCAGGTGTTTGTGGTACGCCCCGGCCAAGTTACCACAGGTGAAGATGATCACATTGGCTAAGATCTGCCACGTACACCACATACACACACAAAGAATAAGGCATTAAAATAATGCTAGGAGGTGACGCATGTTCCTGATATGCCCGCAGGTGTAATTTCCCCAGTATCTAACTCCTTCCACTTAAGTCCACATTATTACGTCGTAAAATCAGGCCAGATCACACACTATGTCAACCTCACGCTCTTTAAAATGTGGCCTTGCATATCAATAGGTTGTCCTTGGTGCTGTATCCAAGGGAAATGAGCGTCTCTGAGCAGGTTTTATTGTTGGTGTGCTTTTCCATTTTGTGTATGTGTGTATATATGTGTGTGTGTGTGTGTGTGTGTGTGTGTGTGTGTGTGTGTGTGTGTGTGTGTGTGTGTGTGTGTGTGTGTGTGTGTGTGTGTGTGGTTGTGTGGGTGAGCGAGAAGAGAGATACTATGATTTGAGTGTTATCACTGTGTTTACCTTGATGGTTGATTAGAAAGAGTCGCTGTGTGTGTGTGTGTGTGTGTATGTTTGTGCACGTGTGTGTGTGTGTGTGTCAGCCTCAGACATGCATGTAATACAAAACCAATTTTCTATCTACTTCGATTGTTATCCGGCAGTGCAGAGTGTTATTTCTCTATCTTAATTTAAATGTACAAATTTAATAATTGTCTTATCTGTGTGGTGTATTAAAAAGAAGCACGATAAGGTTTCTGCTTCGTGGTAAGACTTTTCTTCAGTGCCATCAGCGGTACGTTCATTTAGAACCAGTGTTTTAAAAGCTTTTCCCTGAATACATTAAAAGGCAGTTCATTTGACTCTGGAGGTTTTGCTAAATGTGATGCGTCACCATGATAGAGAACAGGGTCACTGTTTTACAACCCAGGCCTGATTAAAATGTTGTCCCTCATTATTTTTAATCATGCATGGAACAACCTTACCAATTTTGTTTTTCGGAAACTAACCCTGCGCGCTTCACTGCAAACAGACGTGCCGTGAAGTAATAATTTTTAGGTCTTCAGAAAACCAAAACAGGAAGTTCAAAGCAGAGACTTCTCGGCTACATTGACCACAGGAGCAGGAAGTTGTCTGCATTTCAACAGTTTGGGTTTAACATGAGCAATTATCTGTGTTACCTGCCAGACCAGTGGCTCCAGTGCCGAGGCGGTGGAGGCCAGACAGATGCTCAGGGTGACGGTGTGCGAGAAGCAGGTGATGGCGCTGGCGATAATGGCCCCTCTCATGGAGAAGGGCAGCATGGTGTAGACAACGAACACGATGAACAGGAAGAAGGACACCTGGAAACAGGGAGACGGGAAATAACCACATATGTTTCAAGCTCTCGATGTGGTGAAATATTTTCGGACAACTTTTTACTACATTTTTTCCAGCTTTGTAGCTTTTCCTTTTTCTTTTTTTTTTTTTTTTTTTAAATATAAATAAGCGTTAAATAATTCAGCTATGTTCTGGGGAGAAATGCACAGGCAGCAAATAACTTCCAACACCATCATGCTTCAGCTTCGCTTTGTTTGATTTACAGAACTGCAAGCACAGTGGATAGTTAATGCATTCCCTGATATTAAACACACCGAACGTCAACCAATTTGGGGGTTTTATGCAGGGTCATAGAAGTACTGCAGCAACGCCGAAAAGTGACCACAGGAATGCCCAAATAATCATGCATGGGCACAAAGATGTCTGTGGTTGAATCCCATCAGAGATGTCTGTCGTATGATTCCTCTTTGTCTGCTTTCTGCCTAAATACAGAAGAGTTAATCGGGCTGATCAACAGTAAAGCTGATATTATGATAAATTATTAAGAGATGTGTGGGCTGCTCACTCAGCAATCCCCAAAAAAAAAACCAAAGCTGGCCTCAAAGAAATAGTGCACCAATTATTCACCACGCGTTACCTTGAATTCCTGAAGAATTCATTGTTTTTCTCACATGCCTTCGTGGTGAACGAAGAACCAAACGGAGAAAAGTCTGAAACTATTGAAAACAGCAAAACTATATCAAAACATCCGTTTACAAACTTTCAACCAATTTCTCCAGTCGAATGCAAACACATTAGAAACCTTAATACGCTTCAATACTTCTGCATAAACTTTAAATTTTAGCGAAGATGCATTGGTTTGGCAACGACTGAATAAATGATACTTGGATTGTACTGCACAAGTTGTGTGCAGGTTTTTAAATAGATGTTTTTAGTTAGTTTTGTGGTTGTTAAATGTGGCCCCCCCCGTAATACTTTAATTCATCAAGATTCTTTCCGTGTTTTGCTTCTACGCTCGAGGAGAAAAGAAAAAAGTTTTGGGGTGAGTAATTGACATACAAATGTTCATTTTGGGGCTGAAATATTCCTTACCTCATCAAATAAAATGTGTATAACACAATATCCCAAATATTTCCTTCCACATGGGAATGAATATAATACTGTAGAACCTTTAGATGGAGCTTCCTGCTCGTTTACTGTATTTAGTGGTTTCTCTTTCCAGGCTTCTATCAAAGCCTCGTACACCTGTGAGCATGTTCCTGTTTGCTGTGCGTACGTAGAAATGTGTGTGTTTCCCACTGCGTTGCTCATTGATACCTTGTGCGTTAACCCTCTGCTTCGTCCCTTCCTACTTCCCCTGCTGTCAGCCCACCCCTTCCTGTTATGGTGGCTTTGGTGGGGAGCAGCACGAACAGGTCACAGTTTCAACTGGGACAGCAGACGACCTCCGACCTTCCTGCCTGTCTGTTTACTTCCTGTGTCTCTGAGGTCCCGAGAGTCAGTCTGCAAACAGGAATCCACTGAGGCTTAGAGTGAATCAGTTTCGTTAAAAAAAAAACAATAACCCCCGACAGAAATTGATCTCGCGTGTGTCAGGTTACCATAGTAACACATAACAAAATGTGCTCCACTATTTCAGAGGGGAATAAAGTACATTTTACTTTTACATTTTACTACAGCTTGAGTTTCTTGTTACTTTACAAATTATTGTTTTTGCACAGAAAATATATGAAGAGTTTTTCTATATAGTCATTTTTGTATAAAAAAAAAGCATTTCATAGTTACAACTCCTCAAATGTGAAGATTGGCTGATTTTCAATTTGATCATTTTAATCATTTATGAATAATTTTGAGGTTTGGACCATTGGTTGGACAAAAACATTGTGACGGTGCTACTTTGGGCTCTAAGTAACTGTGGCAGCATTTTTCACTAATTTCAGAGATTTTACAAACCAAACAATTAGCCCATAAATGGAGAAAATAATCCACAGATCCATAATAAAAATAACCATGTAAAAAATAGTTTAAAATAAAAAAAATAGTTTATACATAAATAAAGGATCTGAATACTCCCTCCGCCACTGCGTGTTATTATACATATGTATATACACAGTATTCATATTTAAATGTGTTCACTGAGATACATTTGTCTCAGTCCTTTGTCCTTTGGTTCCTTTGGGAAAGTGCTAGCTGGTAGAGCTCTCCAACACTATTCACAGCGTTTATGACATCAACATTGTAAACATTTCCTTCAGCGACAGGTCACTTGGTGAAGCGTTGCAAGTACATGATCACGCTGCCACTGACACGCAGTGTTTTATCAAGTAAAACATGACCAACATTGGACGTAAGTGACTGTTGACCGGGTTCCTCGTGAAAGAGGACCTGACCACGGAGAGCAGCGAGGGAGGTGTTTTGAGTAGGCTTCGGCTTTCTGTTGCCGGGGGTAACCAACAGGGCAGGACGCTGTCGTCGGAGCAGATGCGGTGTTCTGAAGCTCCCGTGTAGATGCTGCCATAACCTTCAGCTTCCTAACCCTGAACTCCCACCTGTGAAAAACAACGGAGGACAGAGGGCGGTCGGTTCGGGTCGCTGCAGGAATGGAGAATGGCAGTCCAATTCCAGACGCGTCACCTTCAGCCACACGCACTCCATCTCCACTGCACTCCGGCCTGAATCCTAATACACCTCTAAGATGGGAGCCGCGGCCATCATCTCACTTCAGCGTCTTCGATTACTCTTTTTTCCCGCTCTCTCTTGTTCCCGAGCGCACAGCCCTCTTCTGTGTGTCAGACAAAGGCAGCACATGCTCGCTTGCCTCCACACACATGCTTAAATACCCACAATCAAGAAATGGTTGCCCTCTGCTCACTTTGGCGTCCATGAGCGTATTTAGGCTCGGCAGCATTTTTTTGGAGATGCAAGCACCCGCGTCTTCTGCAAGTACGTGCCAACATCGACACACTCGCAGGTCAGTGTGACTTGATTATGGGGTACCAGGTGTGCCAGCCATGTTCAATCTGCCTGCTGCACGGAGCCGTTGCCTTCAGAAGGGGCGTGTTTGGGGTAGAGGGCTCGAAAGGTGAATGACAGAGCGGAGCACCGGCTCCTCTTTAGCTCACCCCTTCGCTCTCTCTCGCCCTCATTCAGGCCTTCGCTGTTATGAGCTCCGTGTGCTCCACCAGACGTGCTGTTCTCTCAGTGATCGCAATCAATCCAACCCACGGAGAGCAGGCAGCCAATACAGCTGTTCCCTTTTCACCGGGAGTTCTGTATTTCTTTCCGTCTTTATTTATTTAATTCTTCACATAAACTAAAATGATAGAAAAATAGAGATAAAGAGACAGATAGAGAGGTAGAAAGAGAGAGAGAGAGAGAGAGAAATACAGATATAGATATAGAGACAGTTGACAGATGGACAAATACACAGAAAGATATAGAGGAAGATATACAGTAGATAGAGAGATAGAGATGTAAAGAGCGATAAAGATGTAAAGAGAGATACAAACTTAATAGAGAGCTCTATAAAGATTAGTCATGTCCCAATATGACATTTTGATATCACGATTATTGTGAGATAATATCACAGTTTTACCATGTTCACAATTACTAACCAGAATATTTCGAGGCCAATACGCTAATAAACCAAAATATTTATTATCTTCAACCGTTTTCTTTTGTATCTATAGTGGTGATTTCTTGTTCACGATGTAGCGTTAGCATTATTAGACTAGCGACTAGAAAGCATCAATGCCGATCTCCAGATTGTATGTTTTTACTGAATCTCAGCCAATAACAATCGATTATTCTCACTATGATGGTTAAACTGTGTAAATAATCCACGGTTCACATGACTCCCCGGTCATTTATCCAAAGTGCTCCCTCACTGCCGATTTAAGGGACTTTTTTGGCGGAAATAAGGCTGAAATGTTGGTTCCTTCCGACATTTTTTACACCTCTTCTTCTCACACAAACAACATGTCTCCCGTTTTCACAGGGAAACAATGCAGGAATCACAACACGACAGATATCGTAACTTCTTCTAATCCCGACATCTCTAATAGATATATGTTTAGAGATATGCATGGACGGATGTATGGACGGACGGACAGACGGATAGGTGTATAGGTGGATAGGTGTATAGGTGGATAGGTGTGGGTATAAGTGGGGGAGTCATGGGAGCAGAATAGAGTGATTAATAATGCAGAATGATTATGCTCTCACAGGTGGCTGATGATAAAAATATCTCCACCCGAGAGGAGAGAGGGATGGAGAGAAAGAGAGGGAAAAGGGGGGGAGAGGAAATTTGGGCATGGTGAGGTGGGGGGAGGAGATGGGGGGGGGGTTAACAGCAGAGGAGGAAGCAGGTGGAGAGAAAAATGGGTTCTGATGAATAACGGGGGACAGGGCGCTAGATTGAGAAAATAGGATCCGTGAGACGGAGCGAGAGGAGTCTGGCACTGGAAACTAATGCGTCCGTCTGTTGATCTGCTCACCTCCAGCTCTCATCAGGCATCATTAACACGTGACACACGGGGAATTAATACTGCGCTCTCGACCCGCACACACACACACACACACACACAATCATGCAATGCATGCATATACAAATAAAAGGTGCATCTGCATGAACTGACAGACAGATGTGTAAAAAAAAAAAAAGAAGAAAAAAAGCCTCTTCACACAAATATGCAATCACTCATGAGCACATATGCGTGTGTCAAAATGCCAGACTTGAATTATTAAGTGTGATTATTCTTAGTCATTTATTTATTTAATTATTTGCATCAATGGGTCATTTACCAATCCTGTTTTATTCTCTAACTTTGTGGGAGTGTAATGATAAATAGCTAGAGTATGCCTTTCAGTCAGGAGCCAACTGCTGTGAGTTTTTGTGCCTTTTCTTTGCTCTGTTTGTTATTTTTTTTCTTTGCCTGTATTTTAAATCTGTGAATTGTTGTTTCCCTCGGCCCTGCTGGTCATAACTTTTTTCTTTTGTTATTTATTGACCATTTGCAGAACCCCTACCCTGAACAGTGATTGCCCGATCATAGCTTCACAACCTTAATTAGGCCCAGTAGGCCTGTCAAGCTTTGGATATCTCTGGATGATGTCTAAGGGAAAGAGAGCTTAGAGGGTGACGTATGTGTGGTCTCCAAAACCAAAAACACACAAGCTGCAATGTAAGCTATGGATTAAATAGTGTGTTTGTCTTCACTCATGTAAGCTGCAAACAACAGCATGTCCAGCTAAGTATCTTACTACAGTGGTATCCTAATCCAGCATGACTTCCAAGCCGAGAGGCTTTTCATGCCACATCGTTTTGTGGTCTTACAGATTACACTTAAAAAGTCCGGCTCAAGGCAAAACATTTACCGGGTAGTATTTCCCCGGTCCTGATATAACAACCTGATCGTCTCCCTGTTATACTCAAAAAGATGCAAGAGCCATGTTGTATTACTTACAGAATTTTGTGAAATAAAATTGTTCAGCCTCAGCCCTTTATGATATCATGATATTACATATGTGGCCATCTAGAGAATATTCAACACCTCCTTACAGAGTCCTCATTTCAAAAAGGGACAGGTGGAAACATTAGAAAGTCAGCCTCAGAGACAGTGTTTCCCACCAGCTCAAACAGCTAACAATAGCTTAATTAGCTCGGTATTAAAGGTGATTAAAAATCAGCGAGCAAAAGTTATTTCAGCCGGCAAAATAAACTATCAGCTAGAAATGAGAAGCTTGCTTTAGTCTGCCTCTGTGTTAAGTCAAGAGACCGTTGTTCCAGAAATGACTTTTGAGTGGTAAATCTGCCACCATTGTAAACTGCACAATGTGCCATGCAGGAAACAGAACAAAACAAAACTTGACAGGCGTGGCAACAGAAGGGGGTGGAGCTTAGCGAACAGTCAATCAAATTAATTGCACCCCCAAATACGTGCAACCAGAAAAGCAGTTGTACAGACATTAGGTATAACCAACGCTCACAGATGCATCCGCATCCCGATGCACAGACATAAGACACACAGATGTATCTACCTGGTCCCAGGGGCTGAGTATCCCTCCAGAGAACATGAACAGGTAACCCATGGTGACCAGACAGGCCCATATAAGGAGAGAGAAGAGCCGGAGCATCCGCTTGAAGACCGACTCAATGCAGACGAGGATGAAGATGGACAGGAAGAGGAAGAGAGCGGCGGGAACCGTGATCAAGAACGTCAAGTGGTCTTCTGTATTCTAGAGAGAGAGAGAGAGAGAGAGAGAGAGAGAGAGAGAGAGTTATTTGTTTATACAGTTTCAGAATGTTGAACATTTTAAATTAATATACTACTGACGACCCTCACCATAAAAAAATGTAGCCATTGTACGTTTCTGCAAACTAAGGGAAACCAAAAATACGTTTCATGAATACATTTCATATCAGCCTCGTGTCACACTTGCAGAAAGACACAAATATACAACTATTGCTTAGGTTTAGGCAGCAAAACCTCTTGGTTAAGGTTAAAGAAAAAAGATCATGGTTGGTGTTAAAATAATAACGTAACAATGTAATGAAACTATCAGAACAACATAACTAGCGTTACGTAACAATGTTACGAACTAATGTTCACTGAGGAAATAAAACAAGTGAGAAGTATTTTTCTCTTAGACTTCTCTACAATCTGACTTATTTTTGCAACCAGAGGAGTCGCCCCCTGCTGGCCATTAGAAAGAATGCATTGGCTTCACTTTTTCCCAGCCGGAGGATCACCGCCTGCTCTATGTACTAGGTCACTTGCTCGGTGTGATGTTCGTTGCGTCACTTTCTCTGCACAAATGCAAAAACTTCCACATTCAACGTATCTGTGGTTTGCAGAAACGAAAAAATGCCAAATTTTTCCTGGTGACTAAACGCATTAATAACCACTCTGAACAATGTTGGACCTCAGCACATTGTATGATACAATGTTCGGACCACACTTAATACAGATCAGGTTAAGCAAAAACTTTAATTTAACCGTAAATCCAACAAACGAGTTCAAAATGATACAAAAGGGTGCTTACTTCAGGAGCATTCTGCCTAGCTTAGTGTCCTAGTGAGGACATACGGTCCTCATAAGAATAGAGGTACAACATGATACACACACACACAAATTGATGAACAGACGGCACAGAGTTCGGCAGACAGACTGTCTGAGCCCAGAGAATGTGCTACAGCATCACTTCTGCGCTCACAGTCAAAGTCAGCATTTAGAAGCTGTCAACACACACACACACACACACACACACACACACACACACACACACTCTTTGACTCCGACCAGACCTCCCTCACCCGCCACCTCGTCCTCGACAGTCTCTTTCTCATTCTCACTTTATTGTGTTTACAGTTCAGGATGTACATTAGAAGAACTCTCCATTCAGTTGTGTTAAAAGAGACAAAAGTGGCCGAAGGTTTTCCTCACAAGGCCGTTTCTTTCTTATATCTTGGTGCCATAATCCGCTGTGCTCTGCCTTGTGAAGATATTGATTTTTGCTAGAAGAACAGCTCCAAAAACAAAGTGCAAATAATCACGTTGCTGTCAGAACACAAGACACCAACTAATATCTGGCTTTTGTCTTAAAAAGGTTACAATCGGAGTAGTCACAGCTATTTATCGGCTCCAGCTCCCATCGACAGTAATGGAAACATGACGGAAACATGATGCGACATAAACCAAATGTAACTTGTCTTGGTTAGTCTTTCCACGGTTACTCTTGTTGGTCGAAATAAACCCTTAAGTCACAGAGTTAGATGAAAAAAAGAAACGGAGGTTTTGCTCTCCTCAAAGCTACAAGACTCCATCGACAGAAACGGTAGTTTTACCTCGCTGATCTTTGTAAAAACACACTTATTTCAAAATAAAACTCACTAAATCTGTCTTTGATAGTCTCTCCACTCTCCCAAACATCATCTGCTCTGGTTTGAGAGTTTGAAAGAGAGACTGAATATGTAACTGATATTTAAAAAAAGAAGAAGAAACCATCGTGACATCCTTACTATTTACTAATCACGTTTTCCAGCGCGCTCATGGTGATGAACATGACACACAAGAAAAAGAAAAAGAAAAACAGAAAAGCATATCTATCGACTATTTACAGGGAGTTTTTCTGCCTTTGAAACACCAGCATATACGTGATACTTTTGTTGGAAAGAGGGGATTAGATTAATATGTGTCATGTGATACATTAGTAGTGTTAACAGGAAGAGACTTCAGCACTTTTCAGTTCCCATTAATGTCTTTATCCCGAACACTTTCATCCTTTTGACCGGTCCCTAACCTCTGCGTGTGTGTGTGTGTGTGTGTGTGTGTGTATGTGTCCTAAACATTATAGTACACTCTGTGGGGAAAGTACCTCTTCTGATTTTGACTGAAAAATACTTTACTATGGAAAAATCCCATCGCACACAAACAGGTCCCACAAACATGCGGTCAGGGTAACAATAAAGTGCTCTCTAAGTCCTTTTGTCCTCTTCAGGCTGTGTAAATTATGAAACAGCTGCAAAATCACCATCATTTGCTCAAAAAGAGGACCGAGAGGTTCCAAACACTCAGCACACGTTCACAGACTTGATCCTAGCCGACGCCCACGTAAAACATTTTAAGTTATTCCAAAGTCATGACTGCACTGACAGGTCCAGCAGCAGCACATGTTAAATTAGCGAGCCACGGGGAGATTAGATGTCACCGATTTTACAGTAAAAATGAACATCAGTGCGGCCATAGAAATGTGCTTGATTCCCCTTAAAATGCAAATCAGTGGAGCAGCTTTTTATGTAACAGAATGAAAAGATGTCACAGGCTCAACCTTGAATTTGCGGCTGATTTGACAGTTTATTGACTCGAGCTGCTCGCTGAAAATAGCAGGAGCTTTTTTTTGCCAGAACAAATGCAGGAAGAGAGCGTTTTGCTGAGAATCAGTGTAGCAACACGACGGTGGAGGTAGTATGAGTCAGGGTCTGGCGAGGGGATCCCATGGGATCCGACTGCTGCTGACGCCACGCCAGCTATACAGTCAGTCTGGAGCAGCGGATTGAATCCCAATGAGGATGTGAGCAAGACTGCAAACTCAAACACCAGAGGGACACCTGAGTGGACGTCGGTGACAAAGACCCAGCCTTTTGGCCTTCGAAAAACACATTCTGCACAAACAATATATGCTCGCACGTAACAAGTGCAGGTTAGGAAGGTAGAGAGCTGCTCTCTCACCACTTCAGTATTTTCACTTTGCACATTTTTGATTGTAGGACATCTAATCCTGTTAAAACCCCTTTGAAACCATTTAAAGCCATTTCCCTCGACACGGCATAGAGGGAGGGAATTGTGCCGGCCTGCCATAATATACTGCATTGTCATCCAGAACAATTATTTCCTTTTTTTAGCCCAGTCTGGCTTATCCAGCTATTATAGTGGGAGGAAAAAAGGGGGAACGGGGAGACATTGCAGCAGCAGCAGCCGAAAAAGAGAAATGCAGTAATCTAATTATTCAGCGGTGAAAGGACACAAACACACCAAATACATTATGCCAGAACGAGATATGGGAAGCTTGTGTTGCTTGAAATCCCGATAGTGTATGCAATTTCCATGTATTGGTGCCTGTTGAATATTCATAATGCATGATTACGCAGCACTCGTGCCAGATTTCTTCAATCTGCTCTCAGCTCGGTTATTAAAATCATCAATAATCAACAAACCTTTACTTTGAGTGCTCCATTTGCAGTGTGGAGGAGGTCAACGGTTGCAGAGCATCAAGTATTTGACCCAAAATATTTATATAAATTATTAAAACTAGTCTGAAGCATAATATGTAGCTTTTCTGGAGTCCTGATTATTTTTCAGTTATATATATAGATATATATATATATCTATATATATCTATATATATTTCAGGGCTGTCGAGTATCAAACTTTTATATATATATATATATTTCAGGGCTGTCGAGGATCAAACTTTTCATCTCATGACATCCTCTATAAAAAAGATCAGGACTCCAGAAAAGCTACATATTATGCTTCAGACTAGTTTTAATAATTTATATAAATATTTTGAGTCAAATGCTTGATGCATTTGCATATAAATATAATTTCCTTTTCAGAGATTTTGTGAGGTTTTGTTACTTCAACTTTGTGATCTAACATCCATTTATCACAGGACCCCAGGGGAGGAGTTCATCAGTGCACAGTGAAGAGATGGTTACTTCATAACCCGTGCCAGAGGGCACCGCGGTGGGAGGGAATGCTGAGTGGATCGAACCAGTTTGAAACACTTTCATACGAGCAACAATTCCCAAAAGTGAAATACTTAATGAAATACAAGGGGGAAAATGGTGATGACATTTACAGCACAAGCCTGGTCTCTCTTTTCTGTGTACTAGAAGAAATTAAGCCATCAGCGCGTTACACAATCTGGTGAATCAGTAATGCTTCCCTAGGCTGTGACAAGAGATGAAGCATTCAATTATTTCATTTTACTCATTTAGCGATTGGCTAGTTAGCGGGATAACGTTAGCTTGCTAATTCCCAGTACCTCCGGAAGAGGTAGTCTCCCGTGGGTGTGATTCTTCTCTCATTTGTGAACATTTTTGGGATTTTTCAAAATTAAGCAGTGGGTGGACTTAGTCTTTGTCCTGTGGGTGAAATTACTTTTATGGTTTTGGTTTGTTTATAGCATTAGTTAGCTTAATAATGGCACGTACTAAAAAAATATGTATCCAGTTAAGATGAACAAAAATTCCCTTTTTTTTTCTCCATATTACGTTTTTGTGTGAAGTCCTGTATCTGTGTGTAGCACATC
Source organism: Ophiodon elongatus (assembly GCA_016806645.1). Taxonomy (NCBI): domain Eukaryota; kingdom Metazoa; phylum Chordata; class Actinopteri; order Perciformes; family Hexagrammidae; genus Ophiodon; species Ophiodon elongatus. Next base: position 729,323 of record JACSYO010000916.1, on the reverse strand, counting down.
GGTGCTTTGTGGTGTTTCGGCTCTGACCACAACTCAGCATCTGTTTCACCTTCCTGCCCCTAAATACCAGACTGGTGATCCATCATTACAAAGCTCTCACTGCCCTGCACCTACCAATCCATCGTTGAGATGGAACAAAATCAATGTTATTAATATATCATGAAAATGGGTCGCAAATGACCATAAACTGAAATGAGCGTTGCAGTCAATAAAAAGATGCTTTTTTTTGTACCATTGATAGATTTCCTATGTTCTATCACCAGATAATATTGATCTCTATTAAACCATCAAATGGTGCTGTAAGTGTCATTAGTTTAATGAGAACATGCACACGCATACTTATACACATTCCAAATCAATACAACTTCAAGGCAACAAGAAAGAACAATAATTATTTTCTCTAAAAAAAAAGAAGAAAAAACAAATACAGATAAGCAACTAAGAAGGAAATGAGAGACTTCCTGAGAAACACACCCAAACAACCCAAACAACACAAACAACCCAAACACAGTCACAAACATGAACATGCATTGAAGTACACACATGTATGCAACACACACACACACACACACACACACACACACACACACACACACACACACACACACACACACACACACACACACAGTAAGGGTGGAGGAGTCTTATAAATACCACATTTCACTCACTCCTCCAGTCTCTGCCGACTGGCTGATAAAGCCAGAACATTTACAACAACATCCTCCCCTCCTTCGACCAGCGGGCACCCGGCTCCAAACCTGCCCTACCCTCTATTTATTCCTGCCATTCTTCTTTGTCCAGCGGTAATAAATACACTCGCCTCGCTGAACAACCACTCCATAACTACAGGTCTGTCTGTTACTTAACAGGGACAAATTGGAAAGGAAAAAAAAAAGTGGTTGTGATTGACACTTTGAATGATGGTGAAATTATTATGAGACATTGTAAACCTCATGACACACTACAGCCCCAGAAGAAGAGAATGGGCAATTAACTTGACGAGCTGGGGCAATAAGCTCTATTGATTTGTCTTAAATAGAGGCAAAGGAATCGATTTAGGTGGAGGTCCGCCCGGAACGACCCTGTTATATGGAGTTCAATTGAATGTTAACAGGACTTTAGTGACGGCCTCGAGCGAGTGCTTAACCGCGGCGGAGGGTCATCAAATGCCTCCAACGGCTAACAGAAAGCAGATTTTCTCCCCTCACTATCTCCAAAACACACTGAACTCATCCTGTCTGTGTATGTCAGCGAACACAACAGCTGTGCATGCATCTTGCGAGCGCCTGCCAAAGTTTGTTGATCACCCACAGGTCTACCACGCAGCTTAAACACAGTCTGTTTAAACCACAGCATCGCTGATGTTAAATATAAACCAGTGTGCTACTTCTGTTGATCTGGTGGGTGTTCGTCAATGCAACTGACTCAAGTATGATCAGGGGTTTCACTGTCAATCTATTTTGGAGGCTGCCACCTACTCCCAGCCCGGTTGGTCCCCATCAGTGTCTGATTGGAGTTTGCCTTTGGGCCTCCAGGCGCTACTTAGAGAGCCCAAGCCCACACGTTGAGAAAAGACTAAGTCTAGAGATCACCTTGAATGTATGGAAGCCAAAAACACTCATTTTGAAACAACATCAACAATCAAAGCAATGAGTGGGATTCCTTTTGTGCGGCTATTTCATAAAAACAACAAAAGCAGGACTCGAGTAACAATAGTTTGTGTTCGTGGTCGAGTGTTTGTGTCTAAAACAACACTTTTCACTCGACAAAGGCACCGACACCTACACAGCTGCAAGCTAAACTCTCATCCCGCTCTTGATCCACTCTGCAAAACCGGCATGGCAATTTAAAGTGCCGCTTCACGGCCGCTTATGTTGACAAATATTCACACACAGATGCACTTAGGCCTCCCCGTCTCATTCAGTCTCGTGCAAACCCCAAAACTCTTCTTTTATTCCAAGTGATCCGAACAGGAGGGCCTCTATCTGCTGCATGATGTATGTATGTAGTATGTATGTAGTATGTATGTATGTAGCTTGTAGCCATGCAGAGTCTGTTATGGTGCCGTAAATAAAATGTACAGCATTCCACAGCATTTAAAACACACGGTGGCCTTTATTCTGAAAAAACTTTTTTAAATGCATTTTATTCTTTTGATCAATCTGGTTCAAAACAATAACTGTAGTCTTGCTCTCTGACAGTAATTCTGGTTATCACTACTACCGTCGTGCAGAGAGACTGATGTCTGTACGATAAATAATAATCTACGGACAGCTTCCAGATAGCGTAGCATGAAGACTGTAGACCGAGGGGAAACAGCTGGCCTGAAAGAAACGTCTGGCCCATAACTCCCCGTAAAACAACCTATTGATATTTTTTAATGTTGGTTTCTGCACTGATTGAATAAAAGGTAATTTGCATAATGTTTGTCGGCGCGTTGCGATAACGGCTGCGCACAGTCAAAGCACGCTTTCCCCCCCTCGAGAACACGCTTCAGCTAAAAATCCTCGCCTGTGATCCTCTAAAGTGTGGAAGTATTTTAGACAAGAGACCCAACAAATTGGTGCTCTGTGAGCGCTGCAAATTGGAAATGGCTTATCACAGCAGTGCAACTGCTGTGCACAAACACTTAGAGAAAAGCATCCTGTAGCGCTTTGTCAAGACCGCAGCGGCAGCAAGACAGCGACGTGTCCTGTTTACTTTTCGTCCACACCAAAGCAGGACTTACATCGGGATTATCAACACGTGGAGCGTGTTTCTGGTAGAAGTGGTCACTTAAAATAGATTTTCATAATATCTTTTTCATCACCTCCATCATCTTCAGAATCATTGTTCCACTGCTGCTGTTATGGCAACGTAACGTTACACCATCAGTTGTGATTCAGAGGTTTTATATTTTCTGTTCACTGTAATAGCCGGAGTAGAATTAGGACTATGTGAAGGGTCGGCTGATTACCACTGTGGCTCAGCGGCACGATGAGACATCGGAGGAGTCGACTTCAATGGTGATTTATTGAGCACATCTGATAGTTGGTCGGTAGGTTGAGGCCGTTTGTACCACTTCCTGTTCCTCCTCAGACGTCTCCGCCTCCAGACCGCTTCACAACAGCCACGTGTGGGTGAGACACTCTTAACTGCACATTACTCCAGTGAAAAAGTTAAAGTCAAGTACTTAAGTACAAATACTGATTCTTCGGTTCAGGAAAAGGGTAGCTGTGATAAGAGTGTTTAAATAAGTTAAAAAGTCCTTTTGAATTTGAGGTCTAGTTTTTTTCTGATCAGGCATCTGACAAATAGGGTCTATCAATTAATACTTCAATTAATTATTGAAGTATTAATTAGACAAGTTTGTGATATTTATTTTAGATAATTAATTGAGTCATTTGAAAAAATCTTTAGAATAATCAATTAATTAGTCGTTAGATTCATCGACTAATTGACAAAATAATCGATGGATTAATCAATTACAAATATAATGGCTGGGTGCAGCCTTTTGAACAAACCAGATGTGACGTGTTCATTTGTGAGCTTTAGAAGTCCTTTAGCTGAACCAGGCTAGCTGTTCTCCCTTGTTACCAGTCTCTATGCTAAGCTAACTATCGGCCGGCTCCAGCTTCATAACGAGCGAAATCTTAAATTTCCCAAAAAGTTGAATTATTTGTTATTTTCTGAGTTATTTAAAAACTCTGAAGAAGTGATTTTTAGGGTTAGGGTCCATTACGGTTAAGGTTCGGGTTATATTAGGTCCATTGTAAAAAACAAAAAATATATACGGAGCCAGAGGAGCGGGGTGATATTCTGAGAAGAAAAAAAATCAATTTAAAAAATTTGAGAAAACCCCCCTCAAATTTGCGATAAAAAAAAAAAAAATTCACAAAATCACAAATTCAGCGTCCGACTGAATTTCGTTTCAACTAAAGTAGTGTTGTTATGGTAACGATGGCCTCTGAGCGAGACTAAGGTCCTGAAAGATACATACACGCATTTGTTCATCATGTTCTTTCTGTGTTATTTTATGAACAAAAACCTGACATTGGTATGCATTGTGCTGCTTTATCCTCATGTTAGACCTGTTGTGTGTTTGATTTCCTAAAGATTACCTCACGATGTCCTCACTGACGAACGGTCTCCAAGCGAGGAGAAGGTCCTGAAAGATGCATTAAAGCAATTTCTTTCACGTTCTTTCTGTGCATAAATAAATATTAATATAACTAATATGTTTTGCGCTTTGCGGCTCAAGTTACCGGTGAGCGATTGTGTTTGTGGTGTGATGAGGATAACCCAACCTTGTACAGTGAAACAACTTACTTGAGCAAAAAAAAAAGATATACTATATGATCTGAGTTTAGTTTTTAATCAGAATATAACCTATTATATTTCTCTCTGATGACAAAAGCAAAACATGTAAACATGACCAAATTTGAACAAGTCACAGATTATGCTGTTTGTAACTACTGTTGTGTAATTGTTGTGAAATGTAGCGATAACATTTCCTGTTTATTGGCCCTGATGTGCTGCATATATAATTAACATCAAAGTACACTAACCTCTCTTTTCTGGCTGGATAGACTTACCCATACCTCTAAAAACCTGCACACACACACACACACATACACACACACACACACACACACACACACGCACACACACACGCACACACACACACACACACACACTTACCAGTCCTGACGCGAAGAACACCGCCAGCAGCGCGAGGCAGGTTCCCATGACGATCAGCAACAGGAACACGATCAGCGGATGCTGCTGGCTCATTCTGTAGTAGGACTCGTACAGCCAGTCCTGGGGCTTCTCGTCCTCCACGCACACCTCCCCCTGGAACCCCGGGCACCCGTCTCCCAGGCTCTCGGGCCCCTCGGCACCCTCGCCGCCATCGTTCTTCTCCAGCAGGTAGCGTCCGCGGGTCCACAGAGCCTCCTGCCACATGGGTAGCTGCCTCTGGAAGGATTGGTCCTGCTTTCTTTCTCACCAAAAAGCACGTGCACACAAAAAGTAACCGGGGGTGAGGGATGCTTTCGCTCCCCTTCTCTGCTCACCCTCACCTTCTCCTCCTCTCCGTTTTTAAAAAAGTTTGGTCAGCTGCGAGGGGATGGATGGACAGCGGAGTGAAGGAGAGCCAACTTTTCAGCTCCTCAGCTCTTCCTTGCATCCTCTGCTGCTCTTTCTGCTTGAGGAGACAAACTGAGTCAGGAAAGTGTGGAAACAGAGCTTCCTCTTCCTCCTCCTCCTCCTCCTCCTCCTCCTCTTGCTCTCAGAGAAGGTAGTCGGACATCGAAGGCGAGCGATGAGACTTCAGTTCCCTTCCTCTTGCTTGTCCTTCTTGTTTGCTCTTTATGTTTGGTCAGTGAGATGGGGAGGAGGCAGCCTCTGCTCACTGCACGGCGGAGGAGCTCAGACGAGGCAACATGTTACTCAGCGGAGGTGCAGATGAGGAATGAGAGAGAGAGAGAGAGAGAGCTGGGGGAGAGAGAGAATGTGTATAGCTGGGAGGGAGGAAAAGAGCGAGAGGAGAGAGGGTGTGTACCAATATGTGTGGTGGGGAGAGCTAGTGGGTAAAAGTGTGTGTGTGTGTGCGTGTGTGTGTGTGTGTGTGTGTGTGCGTGTGTGTGTGTGTGTGTGTGTGTGTGTGTGTGTGTGCGTGTGCGTGTGTGCTGAGCGGGTGCAAATGTGAGAATGGTGATGTGTGAGATTATGTGGAGAGAACTGGAATATGACTCAAGACTTTGGTCGGTGTGTGCGTGCGTGTGTGTGTGTGTGTGTGTGTGTGTGTGCGTGTGTGTGTGTGTGTGTGCGCGTGTGTGTGTGTGTGTGTTTCTTTGCAAGGTACAGAATAAAAAGAAGAGACTTTACATAAGAGAGGAAGGAGAAGAGCGTGTGTGTGTGTGTCTGTCAGCATGTGTGAATGTGTGTGCGCGGAAAAAAAAAGCAGATCAAAAGTGAGCGAGAGCGAGAAAGGGTTGTAACAGCTGTGCTAACCCAAGACGAGCAGCAGAGTGTGGAGGGGAAAGTGGCATCCAGCAGCCGGCGACGAGATAAAAGGCAAGAAAAACACACACAGAAAAAGGGGAGAAGGTCGGGGAGGAAGAGGAAGAAGAAACAAAGTCAGGAAGGAAAAACCTCACGAGACAAAGAGTGTGGGAGGAAAAGAGAATGGTGCTTCAAACAAAGGGGAAGGAGAGGGAAGAGCGAGAGAGCTGGTAATGAGTGAAAGTTTGAAAGCGACAGCGGCCGTGTGCGTTTGTTGCCGGTGGGAGTAAAATGAGATTTGACAAACCAAATTTCATCCCAGCTTTCATTTATCTCTCCTTCTTTCCCACTCCTGTTCTGCCACGGCGAGCTTCCTCGGCCCCCTCTTCCCGTGCTATACATGCGATCACGGATTTATAATGAGAGATTTTGGATTTGGCGCCGCCACTCAGGTTTTCATCCAATTTTTGCCAATTCTCATAGGTCTGAACAGACGCCATCTTGGAGTCCGAGCTGGTCTCATCCAGCATTCGCAGCTAAAAAGAATGACGTGCCGTAATTCGGAGAAATGATTTCGTATGTTATCCACACAATCATAAAGGATAAGTATATATAAGTATAAAGGAGTGGAGGGTGATGGGTCCAACAAACAGCAATCTTTCAGGCAGGAGACCGATGTTCGTTCCTCACGTGAAACAAGTCAACGTAGATTTATTCGTCGCGTAATTTGCGTACTTCAGTAAACGGTACTTCTGTGGTTATTTTAACCCAAACAATGATCTTTTCCCGAACTTAAAATCAGTAGTTTTGTTGCCTAAATCCAACCGAGTAGTTTCCTGTGAAGAAGGAAGTTTATTTTGAAAAGACTATATTCATGTAACGAGTGGAAATAGACTCGTATGAAAACGCACGGAAATTAAGGAGTAACTTTTCGTAAGGTATCATATGTTGTATGAGGGTACGTTGTGCAGGGTCAGGTATCCGGCTCCTATAATACGTTCATGCTCTGTGAAGTGTAAAAATGGCTACTGTGCCACTTTTGTGCTACTTCATCGTGTCAAGTTCAGTGTGACAGCATGCTAATGTTTGCCTGTACGCACTAAACACAAGGAACGACTGAGGCTGATGTCATTAGTTATTAGTTTTACAGCTATCTTGTCATAAACTACAAATTGGAAAAATGGTTGATGAAATGTCAGGGAACCAATTAAACTGATTCAACGTATCCTGAGGAGAACATGAATGTCTGTACAGTTTCATGACAATCCAACTTAAACTTTACTCCAGCTGTCGTTGCTCAACCGACTGAACCACCGCCTCCACCTCCACTTGTTGAGACATTTCAATCAAAAAAATGTTGACCACATGTTCCCGCCAGAAGAAAAAGTTCGGGGGTCACCAAAGCCATTCGGATCCATCATCTGAGGATCTGTATCAACTTTCATGGCAATCTATATCCAAAAAACCCAAACAGACCGACCGACCGACATTTCCAATCCTGGGTCCCCGCTGCTAGCTATCCAACACAGATGTAATTCTGGCACTCTATTTATAGTGTGTGTGTGTGTGTGTGTGTGTGTGTGTGTGTGTGTGTGTGTGTGTGTGTGTTGCCCTGTTGTGATTGATTGCACACATGATGCAGTCGGTACATAAATGAAAAGACGCATTGATGCTCCTGAGGGCAGATTATTATAACAAGGACACCTGGGTTCACCGTACTTCATCTTATTCCAACTGTCAGTTCCAACCCCTTCAGGCATTTATTGTAATTTTTGAAAGCCTCAGAATGTGGCGCTGAGATGTACAGATTAGCATTTTCTTTTTTTCTTTTTTTAAATCAAATGTAAGGATGGACCAACATGAATGGACTTACTCATGATTGATGGCTTATTATTCCTGAGGTTTAGGGACTATACTGAGCTTCAGTTCTTGGAAATGAAACAGCAGGAGTGCAAAGCACAGGGCAGTTATGTCCGTTCAATGTTCCCGCGACTGTAGAAATAAAGAGAATAAGAAGGAAAGAAAGAGACGTTTCGCAGAGAGAGTGTAGAGCAGGGAAATCAATCACTGTGGAGAAAGTGATCTGATGAGAAATTCACAGAGAATCACTATCGAGCCACCGTAATGACAGTAATAATGATGATGATACCCACATCATCATGTCCTGCCGCACCTCAAACTTCAAGCTACCGAAACATCTTCAACAACAAGCTTTTTTTGTCAGACAAGAGACTTCTAAAAAGAAGAATTCTTGTATTTTAGTCACATTGTAGAAAATAAAAAGAAAGCTCCTGCAGGTGAGTAATTAATGCTTGATAAACTGTCAATGCTGGAAGTGTTTTGGATTGTAAGAGGACATTCATTTAAACTAAAAAAAAAAAATATCAATTCATGAACTATTTATAGTAATAAAGAAAACATGCATTTCTCAGTGCTCCATTAGGTGATTATATGACCACTAGAGGGCACTAGCGATATGTGGTTTGTACCAGTTCAATACTGAATGTATTACATTTATTTAGCAGGTGCTAAACTGAATATAATATTTTTACATAAAGAAATGGCTATATTAAGCATACTCTAAAGATATCAGGATACTCAGTGTGCTGTTGATGCATACTAGAGGTTTCTTTCAGGGCAGACATGTTGACAGAACAGCTTTATTTCCATTTAGGTTTGTCTGATTCAGAGATATTAGTTATACTTTTGCTTCTCCTGCTATGTATGACCCAAAAAGTCAAAAGTCTTCCATGAAGCAACGCACATATGTGAAGGACCTCTCACAGGTGCAACTAATTGCAACTAATTGCTGACAATGGTGAGACTGCAGAAGAAAATGCATAAAAAAAACCCAAATATTTTACCTTTTAACTCTGCGTTGGTCTCGACACATTCCTGAAGACAAATATCTGTCCTTAGCTTGCTGTGTGTCCAACTTGCTTCACCGGCTAACAGCGAGACATTTACTCCTCGGTCTCATTTATTTTTGTTGCTGGGCAGGAAGGCAAGTTTGTTTAGAGAAAATGGCCGCCGTCCATTTGTTTCATATGAGGAGTGGATGGGAGTCCTGACTCTCAGCTGTCTGCTGGGCCCGTGAGGCTGATACTCATGAACAGTGAGGTAAAGCAGGTCTAACGTGATGGAACTCAATCAAGAGGTTGAAAGTGTCCTAAATATAAGAGTGAATGGTGTTAAACTCATCACGTGTTGATTACATAGTTCTTCAGGCTGTTGAGCTACCAGACAAGATGATGCAAAGATAACATGAACTGCAAACTTGCAAATATATATTGCATGTGTATTTTGTCAGAAGTCAATATAAAATAGGTGATAATCAA
>JACSYO010000916.1:670000-715000 GCA_016806645.1 Ophiodon elongatus | reverse complement strand
ATTTGTGGGCTCATCACTACAAGCTACATTACACTTCTGTCTTATGATCCAGTGTTTAATTAAAATATTGATCAGTGAAGATTTAACTAGAAGATATTGCATTATTTGTCATTTGTGGGTACGTTCACACCAAAATATCAAAATATCATTGATATATAATATCCGAAAATATTCAAAACACCTGTGGGTTCAACTATAATAAAATACTTGATTGCTACATCATAACAACCACTGAAATATAAAGAATGACTGTTACGGGACGTGTTTTTGTTCGATCTGGTCTTGTGGTCGCGGTCTATTCAGCGACATCAGGCCGCACAAACTGTTTGTGGTGGAGATAAAGCTTCGTTGTGTGTTCTGTTATATTGCACAGATCCTTAAAGGCTCCAAGACATTCCCTCTGTGTTTAAGAATCTGTTTTGTTGTGTTGGTTTTTTTTTTGGACTTGTCTTGGGTAATCAAATGGATAATTAGGACGCACGACGCTGGCAGGCCTGCTGAGAGAAATCTGCAGCTTGTCACTATTTATTTATTTTTTTTCTAAAAGACGGAGCAGCATGAGCTCAGGAAGAACAGAGATAATTACAATTGGATTCTAGCATGGTTTCCTCCGTGTGTACCAGTAACAGCAAATAAAATCACACAGTCATGCACCCACCAGGTTTTTTTTTTTTATCAGAAATCACACATCCACCTGCGCTCTTTTGGGAAATCAATGATGGAGATCAATCCGGTTATATGGATTCACTGAAGTGCACAAAGGTCAAAACAGAATCTGCTCCTCTGTATCTCATACCATAAAGTGTTTGAAGACATTGAGCGCTTACCTACAATCTAGGTTTACAAAAAACAAACACCTTCTGTAGATTGAATAATTGAGCAATCATAATTACAGCAGGACGGACGATGTGCTAGAAATTGATCTGATTTTCCACTTTCATGAGAGAAACGAGGGCGTCATCACCTAACTGGGTCTCTCTCAACCCAACGGTGATTAAAACCCTTCGAGATGACCTAGATAAGTAGCAATCAAGGTGAGATGGTGGGAAACAGAGAGAGAGAGAGCTACACCAAGAAGTCCTGATTCCTCATTAGGACGAACACTGTGGGATTCATTAAGTACCAAGCGAAATGTTTTCCTCAATCAAACGGAGTAATTTAAGCCGCCCCACGTACTCAAGCCTGCTTTGCATTCGATCGCTTGACGAAAATACCTTATTTCAGAGATACACATACACAGTATCTGGCAGTTGACAAAATGCTGAACTAATCAGGTTTTTAATTTGCCTTTGATTGCTATTGTTCAGGGGCTCCTTAAAAGGCTTGTTAAGATGCTGTTTGGCTTCGTTTCCTGCAGCACGAAATCTCGAGAAGTGGATGATTGTTGAGTTTAAAGACTCCCTGGAACACCATTAAATACCCACCGGATAAATCGGAGAGCTGTAAGATAAATCGCAGCAGAGTAAAGATGAGAAAACATCTCTAATCTCTCATCTGTTAATCCTATTCAAACATATAAAAATATTAAAACGGGGAGGGGGAGAAACGCTCTTTGGTTAAACCTGCATTGTTTTTATGGCCACTAGGGGGCAGCAGAAACAAACTGGAAACACACTGAAATTGTACCCGTACGTATGAGGTTGACGTGGTGAACTGGTTTATTTACACATCGAGCAGACAAGGGGCAACACTAAGTGTGCCACTAAGCTCCCCAGCTAGTTGCTAACTGTGTCTGTGCTGTTTGGTGATGGGCAGGAAGCGTTCAGAGGGATTTTAAAGCTGTTTTGCTGAAATCTTTTGAAAAAACATTAAAGCTGGAGGCCTTAAAAACCAAAATAATGAGTTCAAAGACCGAGGGGAGCTACATAATCATGTGATAATTATCTGTAGGCTTCTTACTGCGACGACTTCCACATTGCACGTAGTCATTTGATCCATTATTAATATGAACATACACGGCTCATAAACATATGCTGTGAAGAGAGCAGTCCTAAGTGGAAAAAGCTTTATTTAATATGTCAAAAAAAGTTGCAAACCAACAATTTTATAGGATCATGAACAAAACAAAACATACAAGTGTTTGATTCTGATATTGTACAACAGATATGCTATTAATGTGCTCCTTTTCTCAACCTGGAAATTAAAAATCAGGTTGTATTGCTGAGTCTTGGCTTATTATTTTCACACATTGCACATAATATTCTTCATACCGTGAACATTTACAGTTTGTTTCAAAATATATACTTGACATATTTGTATTGTTTCTACATTGTATTTATGATTATTCTTGACTTAGGTTCTCTGTTCTCTGTACTTTTCTAAGCTGGAGAGACAGATTCAATATGTGGACGGCATCACAGATATATAGGCTCTTAACTTATCTCCGTTTATAACTTTCCTCTCTCTCCTTATCTCTTCTTCTTTTTCATGTCGTCCTCCTCCGCGTTGTTCAACCTCACTTGCTCTGAACACTAATCCACGTGTCTCACCTTTGAGCAGGTAGCTGCTTTACGACTCACTTTCAACCAGAGCCTCAGGTTTAATCTTTCATATCAGCGAGGTTAAGACAAGTGGACCAGGATCGTCATGTGCAGGTTCTTCAGATACTACTGATACGTACTGATTCTTCTCTATCGGGAGAAGCTTTCTGCTGGCACCACATACAGTACACTTAATCCTGAACAAAACCAGACACATGCAAACACCTGACAGCCACCGGAGGCCCGCTGTGACGGAGCGTGAAGCTTGTTGATCAAGTCTGGCATCGAGGAGTTAACGCCTCTATATTTGGTTCAGGGGGTTTAAGTGTGCTGAAGACACAATAGAGCTCAGAAACCTTGTGTTTGAGAGGTTCTCCCAAATCAGCACCAACGGCAGCACAGGAGCGCCACCCAGTGTTGATGAGAAGAACCACGTGTGGCCTGAGGAGCACCAATCGTGATGTAATTAATATGAACAATTACTCAAATTACTCTGATGATGTCAAAGGGGTCACTAGTATTAACAATCCCAGAGAAAATTACTTTTTTTTTTATTGCCTCAGCTCTGCTGCTGGAAGTGCGTATTAACAGCTGTTTGCTTACATTTCCGCCGTAATGGAGTAATAAAAAATCAGTGTGGTCAAAAATATATTAATACAACAGTAACTTCCCATATGATCTCATTGTACATTAAAACACGTTTTAATACGTTCATTAAAAAACCAACAGTCTGTTAACTCTGCCTATAACGTACTTGTTTGGTCTCATTCATAAAGTATTTAACATGTGTATGTTTTAAAAAGCACAAGAACCAGAACAGAGTTGAGATTTATTAAAGCTGCATATCTTTGAAATGACTGGTTTACTGATGCAAGGTGATATAAGGCGTTGTTCTGCGCACAAATTCATAAAACACCTTTATAAAAACACCTGTAGTGAAGTGAGCCACAATGGTTTATCATTTTTTTAAAGTTCTTCCTCAGAAACAAAGTTTGGGAAACACTGATTTAGAAGGTCACTGCTCCCATGAATCAGCCAGGACAAGTAATATTACATTGCATGTTTACATGTAAACTCTTTGTTGCTTTGTCATTTTATATATATAAAAATGTTAAATCTATGATTTGAAATATTTATAATCTACTATAGTATATACAGTATATAATATATTTATTTATATATATATACATATATATACACATATATACATACAGTATATCATATTTATATATATATATATAAATAAATATATTATATACTGTATATACTGTATATACTATAGTAGATTATAAATATTTCAAATCATAGATTTAACATGTTTTATGTATAAACAGTTAAAAGATAACAGCAGTAATGTATTGTAACTGTTATGTTGTTCATTCTGTACACATGACATGTGTTGTACTCCTGTCCATCCTGATAGAGGAGATCCTACTCTTGTTCTCCTTGAGGTTTGGTCCCTTTTGTGATTTGTGATTTTGGGCCATACAAAATGTATTTTATTTTATTTTATTAAATTGTGCGACTGTTTGTTGTAATCAACTGTTGTTTGATTGGTTCATCCAACCACCCGTGAAGTACTTTTGGAAAGTGCCTGCCCTTTTAAAACCAGTTTTCAATTACAGAGGGGGGTCAAAGAGCATCAAGCAGGCTCCCGCTGTGAGCCATTGTCTCCCTCTCCCCCTCCCTCTCCCTACCAACATAGACATTCGAGTATTTTTCTCTCAATGATCTATAGTGCATCGTTTTAAATGGCTATGTAATGTATTGATCCCACCTAATATAGATTTACCGTAAATTCAAATTTAGCTGGATTCTGCTGTGGCATGCAGATTCCTATACCCTCCAGGAGGAGGCACTATAGGACTTCAGACATTTGGTAACTTGTCCTTATTTACAGCAGAAACAGCCACTTAACCTCAACTGTACATGCAGCTGGATCTGTCATAATCTGAGCCCTTGATGGTAATATAATAAGTCTAATAATTAAATTGAGGGATACATTGTCCAATAGTTCCTAAATAAAATAATTCAGACTATGTACAAATGTTGAAGCGCCCCCTCCTGGTGGATATAGGAACCTCTCCCTGCAGACTTGAAACATGTTGGAATCAATACATATACTATAATTTCAGACAGTGGGAAGACTGATGATGGGCAATAGATCTTAACAATCAAAATCAATCGTATCTATCTCGGTAGAAAACTGCTTCTAAGCCACTACTAGGTGGACCTTTAATGGTATACCAACAATAAAACACCTTGTGCTGCTGAATCAGAGTGGTAGATCAAGTTTTACCATTAAACAAACAAACAAAACAAAAGTCCTGGTGTTGATTACCAGACTGGTTACTGTGGGTAGGCTAAATAAAAAAGTCAGTTTAGTATAGCGTTAGCTCTAATATAAAATTCAGGGTACATCGGCAAGTATGACATCACATAGTTATCCTTTCAAAACCACCACTTTTATCCCAACAACAGAAGGGGCGGCAGAAAGTACATACACCCATTTATTTACGGCACTACATTGTCCATAAAAACAGAAAATAATATAAATTTAAAGGCAGTACTTGTCCTGAAACCAGCTCATTTGGATGACATTAGCATGTGCATCAGAGGGCGGTACTGAACTGACAGTGTGATAGTGGTCCACCACTTTAAAGCGGAGCAGCGCAGCACGCTTAAGACTTTAATCTGAAATACATTTTACATACTTATTGAATTAAATATTTAAACGAACAAAGTTGTCATTGTAAAACTTGACACAAGTCGTATACCTCGACCAGGATCACCAGGACGAGGACGAGAGAGATTAGACCCTACTACCACTTACTGCCTCTTTTTCTTTTGTTCTTTATCCAAGGAAACATAATTACATAAAACAATTTGTACACACAAATCTGCTCATACCAAGGGTATATTTAGAGTCTTCTTAATGTTTTTTATCGTGATGCCATATTGATGCAATTCTTGATAAAAGAGTCTCTTCCTGTGTTATTTCCCTAAAAATAAAATCAACTACAAAGAACATAATATGTTTTTCCTTGTCATAACCTTAAAACCGTATAAAAAATGTCTATCCTGAAATTAAATTGTTTGCCCGACTACTACAGGTAGATTTCCAGGGACTGATGGGGAAACATTGAATGGTGGGAGTTGGCACAGTGAAGTGGGCGTGGCATCAACTTAAGTGTTCTGATTGGTCACTTTGAAGGGGGCGTTTCTGTGGGGGCGGGGCAAGAAAAACATCCACTGTTCTGATTGGCTCGTGGTTATGGAAACGCCCACTTTCCCCTCCTTCTCTCCTTTCTCAATGACCAGCAGGTTTTGGCTGTTATTACTGCACATACTTCATCGTAATATAACGATGTATCATATACATATTTAATATATAATAAATTAAATACATTAATTATATATTAATATATTTAATGTATCGTAAAATGACAGCAGACGACAGTAAACAATAATTCCATTTATTCATATGCTATGAAACGTTCAACAGTTATGTTTTGTTTACAGCATGTTTATGTGAGGACATGTGGGTATTAATGGTGGCAGTTCAAGCACACACATTTTGATATTGTGAAGTTCTGCATAGCCAGCTATGGGCAGCCATACCCGAGATTTGTTCCCAGTATCCAAGGCATAATGGTTTAACTCCCTTTAAAATATTGCTATGTAGCTAAAGAATTTATTTCGACACAGTTCAAAGCTCCACTAAACGTTTCCCTCACAACATTAGTACATTATTAGCATCAATGGATGTTGAATTGCTTGATAGAAGCTGGCTAGCTTTGTTAACGCTCAGCTTTAGTTACCTGGCAACCAAAAAAGGCAGTAGCTACTTGGCGAAATACTAAATACTAGGGGGGGGATTCATCTTGCTGCTGCTCAGGGCAGACGCCCTTCGACTACAAATCTCCAGTCTAAACGCCAAAGACTTTATCAAGACTTTATCATCTGTGTTTAATAACAAACTGTCAACCATCTAGTCTCTGAATTTACTTTTCTCTCCTGATTGAGTTCACAGCTGATTGTCAAATAATTATTTTGCGTCAGAAAGAGGCGGGATGTCTGTGAATTTGACTGGATAGAAATTTAATAGAAAGTGTCTTTGTTTTAACAAACTTATGTATATATTATTTGGACCTTTAACTTGTTGGAGACGCCTGGATCAGACCATATAAGTGGCATTTAACTTTTATTTCTGACTGTTAAGTCAGTGAAAATACAGTTTGGCAATCAACACTGTATTCTATCGGCTTGGAGGACGGCTACGTGCATATTATGCTGTATTTTAAAGATAACAATGAAGATAACATGTATATATTGCTCCTCGTACATTGGGCATAGGTCAACGCGTTCCTGATAAATATCACCAACTTCTTCCCATTCATCTGGAACCTATCAGTCATTTGACAAGAGAGTTTTACACAGTGGCAATAAAGGTGTCACATGATTATTCAAAGGTTGCACACATGAAACTCAAGGAAATTGTGCTTTTATAAAAAGAAAAAGATTATTTCTGCCGCTCTCAGACGTTTGTTGAACTCGATCCCACTGTGTTTACTTCTTGCTCAGTAGTAAGCATTATTATCTCACAAAGACAAACATTTTAACGGTACCTTTATCTGTAGTTAGTACATTCATGTAACATCTACATTCAGTTTGTTTTCCCTTATGGTCTCAAAGGACACAATCAAGATTTCCATTAATACAGTGATTGCTGACATCCAAATATACGCAATACAAAACAGTCTACACATGAATATTCATTTCTAAAATAAGACATATCCATTTTTAAGACATTATAAATTAGATCCCTCATAAAAAAATATCCAGCTTTCTTAAAAACAGTCTAAAGTCTGTGTATCAATATATCTAAAAGTACTATAAAATGGAATGTGTGTTAAAAAAACAACAACAAAACAGTTTAAATCTGCCAATGAAAGCATCTCATCAAAAATTTCTAACTTACACGTATGAACCCATGACTTAAATCCTAAAACTGAAGAAACATTTTCTGACGGCACTCAGGGGTCGAGAACAGTAACAATCACAAGGTAAAACTCAGTCAGCGCCAACTTTAGGCCAAATGTTGCATCACATGTGGGAACAATTGGCTCCTAAGGCACAACCACCATGACGGGCCCCATATGTAGTACATTATTCTTTTTTTACTGTAAAATGGTAAACTCTTTGAATGTTACTAGATTAAAGTGTCTGAAGTTCAATTTAAATTCATTTAGGCCACTTCCATAATTATGATTTAAAAATAAGCCAACACATTGAAGTTCATTAGTTTGGGCAAAATAAAATAAAATAAATATTTCCACATTTCCGATGGTATTCCACATATTATCCCAGTATTGTAGGATAAAAAAAAAAAAAAAAACCAAACAACCGGCCAATTGAACGAATCCGACTGCATGTCATCTATAGTTATCAGAATAGATGATCACATACTGGTATGTAATAAGTAATATTTAATAACACTTTTTAGAAAAAGCACCCCCCTTTGCTGATTCACGATACTGTGAATGATTCCACACATTCTAACACAAATCGGTACCAAAATATAAACTCCTACCGTCCCGTACCCGTTCTTGTGATCTGCCTCCGACAGCTAATCCAAAGTCAAGGCAGCAGCATAAACAGCATAATTAGTTCACTTTATATCAAAGCGGTTAGTCTGGAAGGAAAGGCACATTAATGCTTTTGCAAATGGCTCCTACACAACATCTGACGCATTACTTGGTCTTGGCGTCGACGTCGAGCACTCGCTTAGCTTTCCTCAGCATGAAGGCCCCGATCAGCACGCACGTGGCCAACGTGGCCGCGTACAGTCCCGCGAAGACGGCCGCCTCGCCGCTCCCGTGCAGACGCGAGTACAGCTCCCTGCGGCCCACGTAGTCGAGGTGGGACGCGTGGATCTGGCACAGGGTGCAGCAGGACAGAAAGACGTGGAACATCTGATGGCTCTGTCCCACGAAATTGCAGCGTCCGGGGAAGCAGCGCTCCAGCAGGGGGAAGGTGAAGAAGAAGGAGCAGCTGAGGAAGAAGGCCACCTGGCCGAAGTGGTAGACGATGGCCGGGTCGTCGGCGGCGCCGCCCGCGGACCAGGACACGAGTCTTTTCGCCACGGGACTGCTGTCCCACATGTAGGCCATCGCCGAGGGCACCACCTGGCACACCTTGCGCACCCACGTCGGCAGGCTGTGGTTGCAGTACTTACCGTAGCAGCACCCGAGGCACGACAGGCAGCTGAGGACGGAGGACGCGGGCATGAAGATGCCGTGCACGTGTCCGTGCAGGCTCTCGTCCACCGCGTAGTAAAAGTGAACGATGGCGCTGCCGTACTGATACTGTGCGACCCCGATGTAGTCCAGGAAGAAGAAGAAGTAGTGCCACAGCTCTGACTTGCCACCCAGCAGGTGAGCCGCCGCGCTGAACGCCGAGTAGGTCAGGGAGGACAGGAGGAGGATCAACAGGGGCCACGAATGAGGGTCGCCGACGAAGTCCACCGTCTCGGCGAGTTGCCGGAATTTGACCAGGAGAACTAGAAACGCCAACAGGTGAGTCCAGACGTTGATGGTCTCATTGTGGCGCTGGAATAAAGACAGGAAGTAGTAGCGCCAGTTTTGGTGGAGCGGTCGGTAGCCGGTGCAGACGTAGCGCTCCCGGAAGTAGTAGGGGACCTCGGTGTCTCTCACGGTGCCGGGCATGGAGGGCGCGGCCTCAGTCAGCATCCGGGGGACCCCCCGGATCTGCTGCAGGCTGATGAACACTCGCCCGATTCTCTCCATCACAATGGTTGCCATGACGGTGAAGTGGCACACTGGGTTCCTGCAGAGGTTTTGAAGGGTTGACATCCATAAAAAATGACCTTTTGTTGCGGTCGTTAAATATATAAATATCGAACAACATACTCGAGCATGGATCACCAGTAATCAGATGCGTCTCCTCTCCTGCATGTGTAGCTCGGGTTAGTCGGTTTGACATGTTAGGCTCTTACGCTTTCTATGTTTTCACGCAGTGATGGTCAGAAAATAGGTCATTCGAGTACTGAAACATAGTCAATGTTTAACCCTGTTGTCAGAATTAAGTCTCAGAGTATTGCCATGGTGATGAGTTGGCTTCATTTAACTACATTTTGAGTATGTTATAATCTGTCCGGTAAACTCACAAGCTCCATAGCTTTGGAGTCTCTCTCTTTATTATTACATGAACATCCAATTATCCACATTTATTGAGTTCAGAGCTGCGAATTCCTGCAGAAATAGTGATGAACTATTGTGGCTGATATTATGTAATGACCAGCACTGATAGAATGAAACAAATAATAATTATAATTGCATTCCCTCCCTCCCTTTGCTGACATATAGTTTGCAGGACCAGCAGTAGCTATGGGCTAACTGGTATGAAACAGAAGAGGGTGAAAATTTAAAAGTTCAACTTCGATAAATGTCCCACCCTTATTATTGTTTTCTGTTCCCATCACTGTGTCGAGTGTGCCCCATCAAAGGGGGGGACGTCATCTGGGTTCACTGAACCGAGTCGAGTCTAATTAACCCGTCAGTCGTGTGGAAGCTACTGTAAAAGCTGCAGGACCGAAACCCGAGGCGGTCCACTGAAGTTCTGCCCGAAAACAACAGGCGAAACTTATTAAATCTAGCGCGCATCACTTTAACAGGTGACCTAATTTAATGACTATTTACCCACCTTGTAATGACTCCTTGTTTCCTTCAGTGCCCCCGTGGTGGAAATGACCTCTTCCTCCTCCTCCTCCTCCTCCTCCTCCGCCCGGCCGAGAGAAACATTCAACAGACTTGTTCTGAAAGTGAGAAAGTCGCATCAAGCTGACGACCTTCAAACACGGCCGGAAGTCTGTACTGTATTTGGGCATTCAAAAATAAATAAAAACGGGATTATGTGGCGAATGTGAGAACGATGCAGAAATGCTACAAGTCTTGAATTGATCTGCTGTGAAACAATGAGATCATCCCATTACTGAGTCACGCGGATCAAAAGAAAATGTCTCATTAAAAATGGTTAATTAGGAGTCATGAAGATATAGACTGCTATAGTGTATAGGCGTTAGTGTGCTAGTAAGGCAGCGATGAATCAGCAGTTTTAGATAAAAAAAAAAAAATAATAATGTGGATAAATACACGAGATTGATGAAATATGCTAAATTAAATTTAAGTTTGGAAATTATTATATATTAATATGAATACCAACACAACAATAAAACAACATAACGATTGTTATATAATATATATTTATATTTATATTATTTATATATATATTAGTGGTTCACATTTCAACAAACGTGTGTTTGGGTGTGTGTATAAATAATAAAAACATATGTAGTCTATATATCTAAGCTGTAGCCTCGGTTATTTGACCAAACTGTAGGCTGGTAGTCATCAGTCATTGCTCAGCTCTGAAAGCATTGCTGAGCCTGGTGGCAATAATTAGGATAGTTACTGTAGAGGAGCATGTCTCATTAGACGTCATAAGGTATTTTATTTTGAAAACGGACAGGAAACCCCGCTGTGCTTGTAGCTGTAAGCTTGAATCGAGAGGAAGAGGTGCTTTTCTAAAAAAAAAGACAAAATAGAGGAGGAAATACCGAAAGAAACCCCTCGCCTGTGAAGGTGTTGCCCAGTCAGACGTGTCCACATGTCAGAGAAACCAAAGGTTCAACCTCGAGCTGCAAAGGAAGTAGTTTTGCTGCGTGTTCATGAACAAATGGATAGTACCTATATCTGAGAGGACATTACGAAAAAAACCTCCTCACTCAGTCTAATCCCTCAGTGGATGCAAAGAAATAATGATTTGAACAGTCTAGAGAAGAAGCAGTAAGAGGAGGAGAAGAGAAAACAAGAGAAGAAGAGAGAGAGAGAGACAGACAGAGAGAGACAGAGAGAGAGAGAGGGAGAGAAAGAAGGAGAGAGAGGGAGAGAGGGGGACAGAGAGAGATAGAGAGAGAGAGAGAGAGCGAGACAGAGAGAGAGGGAGAGAGAGAGACAGGCAGAGAGAGAGAGACAGAGAGAGACAGAGAGAGAGAGAGAGAGACAGAGAAAGAGAGAGAGAGAAAGAGAGAAAGGTATTCTGACTGTGTGGGTGTGAACTCCTGGAACATTCTTTGTCAATGAATCTGCTGGAGTTAACACAGACCTGATAAAACAGTTTATATGTCACACAGGCAGCCGGCCACATAGACTGTGGTCTGAATTACTCCAAAACAGTTAAGATACTTAAAACTTTACATATTTATTCAGGTGTATTGGTTGACAAACCCCCCCCAAAAAAACATATTCTCACTTTAAAACCCCTTTTGCATAATTTGAAATAAAGGAAAAGATAAAAGGGGATAGAATAACAAACTCAACACAAGTAAATGTGTTTTTTAATAGACAATAAAAAGGTCCCAGGATACATGTAGCGGACTGAAAGCATTAGTTTGCAACTGAAAGATAATTATGGGATTTTACAGGGACATTTACTATTAAATTAGTAGTTTAACATTTTGGGAAATTATGCTCTAATGTCAGTCCTGTAAATACAGAAGTCTGTAAAGTTACAGCGAGCAACCGGTCGGCTAGTTTAGCATAAAGACTCGAAACAGCTAGCCTTCCCAAAAATATTCTGGCACATGATCCCCCTCCCCCCATTAAAACTTACACTTTGGTTTTGAGGATATGAGAGTCGTATCAGTTTTTGCTACAGCGAAGAGGAGTATTTCCAAAGAAAGTGACTGAGGCTGAGGCCTTTGAAAACATACAATATTTTCAATGAATATGTTGCGGTGCAACGTGGCGGACTCCGTGAAGAGACCTGCTCCCTGTGTAGATTAAAGCTAATGAAAACACAACAATCCTTAGTTGTAGGTGACTATAAAACTCACTGCACTGCATGAAAACATACTTATTAATATGTATATATATATGTATATATATACATACTGTATATGTAGGCCTATATTCCATTTCTGCTAATAGAGCCCCTACACACTGTACCTTTAAGAGAAACAGAACTTGGTCAATTGTTTGCATATTTGTGAGGCTGTGTGTACTTAAGGATGACCAGAAGAGGAGGGGGTAAGCTCCCCAGATGTGAACGATCTCCTCACTCTGACGGACTGATTTCACTGAGATTAAACTGGGATTAAAAAACACAGTAGGTGCTTTCTTGCTGCCTAGAAAAAGTTTTCCACAATCAACAGTTCTCTCCTGTGCTGGAGGTAATTAGTAATTAGTGTACCTGACACCGTTCACTGTGATTCACTGTCAAGGGCTTCAGATGGGCAGGGTTTCATCTGAGAAACTTTACGGGGTTAAATTTACATACCAGACCTGAAAAACTGGCCCAATTTAAGTGTTCATGGCAACAACAGCATAATATTAAATGATAACCCCATCACTGACATTTTTCAACATATCCCCCCACCTATATTCCCACCTGCTTCAACTCAGCCACCATCGTTCCTGTACCTAAAAAGGTACAGGACCCCCCCCCCCCCCCCTTTCACACACACACACACACACACACCCTTGAGAAACTGGTTCTCCAGCCCATCAAAACTACAACATCCCAGCCAGCCTGGACCCTCACCAGTGTTTGGATACAGAGCCAATAGATCCACAGAGGATGTCTCCACTCAACTCTCACTCATCTGGAAAATAACAACACCTCCATCAAACTGTTGTTTTGTTGATATCTGCTAAGCCTTCCCCCCCCGCCCCCCCTCCTTGAAACTGATCTTTAAATTTGGCACTCAGGGCTTCAGTACCTCACTCTGCAATTGGTTATTAGTCTTCCTCACAAACAGACTCAGGCAGTTTGGATGGGCAGCCAGACCTCCGCCCACTCTAGTGTAGCCCCCCGGAGCCCCCCAGGGCTGTGTGCTCAGCCCCCTCCTGTTCACGCCGCACACCCACGACTGCTACACCCCAAACATGAGGAGAACTCTGCTGTGAAGTTTGCAGATGACACTATGGGCCGGATTACAAACAACAATGAGACTTCACATCGAGAGGAAATCAACACCCTTGCAGAGTGGCGCTCAGAGAACAAACGTATTGCTCAACGTCAGTAGAAACAAGGAGCTGATTGTTGATTTTAAAAAGAAATGAGGGGAAAACGCATCAAATCAGCATCACAAACAACCTGACGTGGTCCTCACACGCCTTCATCCTGACAAGTTCTTGCCAACGTTTACAGAGGAGCAATAGAAAGCATCCTGACTGCAAACATTACACACTGAGGGAGACGTGCCAGGACAGGAGGGCTCTGCAGCAGGGTGATTAAAACCGTCCAAAACATCATTGGCACCCGTCTACACTGAGCATCAGTGATATTGGTGAGAAGAGGAGCCTGTGAAGATCTCAGGGGATATTAAAAGAAAACCCACCCAGACACATGCTGCTCACCCAGAGATACAACCGAACCACCAGATAACCAAACAGCTTCTTTCCTCTGGCTGTGAGACTCCTTCACTCAGCCTCCACCCTCCACATATAATATAGTTGTTGTTTTTTCTTTCCTATGTAGCAAATTGGGACTACAATCTAAATTTCGTTGTGCAACCCTGTCGTACATTGACAAATAAAAACCTTGTAACCTAAATAAGTGAGTCGTTTGCACAATAATTAATGCTACATTTGCATAAATCCCCTCTGGCCAAATCAAGCACCCAACGATAGCACCGTTGTTTGTTTGTCGGCTACATCTTGCATGACTGTTTCTATTATTATTCTATTCTATTTGTTGTATATATTGTGCATTTTTCTTATTTTCTTCTTCTTCTTCTTCTTCTTCTTCTATTCTTTTTTTGTATATATTGTTCTTGTCTTACCTGTATGTAAAAATGCTGCTGTACCGAAAAACATTCCCCTTGTGGGATCAATAAAGTATTTATCTATCTATCTATCTTAATTTTTAGAATTAGTGACATATTTCAGATATTAAGGTCAAGTTATAGATCTGCTGTATGAATATCTAAGTCTAGAACAGATGTAATCTATGAAGCAGGTTCAGTTGTTCAGCAATACTAAAACTAAACAGTCATTCTGCTCTTTCATGTACAAATCATTACATCTGTGTGCAATTTGATCAAAGTTCCTTATTTAACAGTGTGTTCTTAAAGCTCATGTGTCTGTCTTTCCCTTCACACGTTTAAATATAAGCATCTGGTAAAGATCTGATAAACACACATAGATCTGCTGAGTTTAAGGGTTTGCATGCATGCCACTCCCTTTCTTGGGCCACTTATCGCTCTTACATGTATTTACACACTTCCTCTTGGTTACCACATTCACTTCCTCAATAATTTCATTTCCTGTCTCAGGCCAATGTCATTTTTGATTATTGCCCTAATATTCTCCATCAGTTTGCATTTGCATTTCAATCTGTTTCATTTACATTTGAGTCTGTTGATGATTGATTGATTTCATTTTCGTACATTTTTTAGGTCAACATATACTTCTCTGCATTTTTCTTTATCCCTGCACCTTGAGTTGTACTTCTTGGGGCATGGTGTGTGTGTGTGTGTGTGTGTGTGTGTGTGTGTGTGTGTGTGTGTGTGTGTGTGCGTGCATGCGTGCGCGTGTGTGTGTGTGTACATGTGTACATGTGTACATGTGTATGCATGTTCATGTTTGTGACTGTGTTTGTGTTGTTTGGGTGTGTTTCTCAGGAAGTTACACTAATTTGTTGATTTGTTTATTTCAATAAACTCATTAATAATTTCACAATATTAAAGACATGGATTCGAAACCTTAGAAAGTTTACAAAGCAACACACTGCTTCAGGGGGCTTTAAAAGCCAAATGACCAAAAACAATAGTTTTTGGTTTTTTATTTGATAAAATAAAAAATTATTAGGGAATTTGCCCTCAACTAAAATAAAATATCTGCTGAGACATTATTAGCTAATCTTGTGGCACTTTCATGTAGAAGAATATATTTCTTGTGTTGAAATCTATAGTTTTCACACCTTTATTTTAGTTTGTGTTCACATACCTCACAAGGTACATATTAATACGAGCGATAAACCAATCAGACTTTTTCCGTCCAGATCCCGATAGAGAGATCTGGGCTTCGTGTATCAGCTGATAGCTGTTACAGCTCTGATACCAATGTTTAATAAGCTGCATTCCTCACTGTGTAAAGAGACTGGGTCTTTCTTTTGTGTGTAACCCAACCACAGGCTTCTTAACTTTGTGAAACAAAAGGTAACAAATAAACACATAAACATAAATATATTGAATTGTTTTTTTATTAATAAAATAATAACCAGCACCTTGGTAAATAACATTTATTTTTACAATCAACACTTGAAATGATGAAGGCACTTGCTTATGACAAGGTAGTACAACATGTAAACCATACTTTGGTGTTTCACTTTTACCTCTTTACTTAAGATTTCAGTAAACATATATTTCTTTTCATCAGGAATAACAATCCAATTGAAAACCTTTTTTAATTCAGCAACAAATTCTTCAAAACTTCAACAGGAATTACAACTCCAGTATCTATAAACATAGAATTTAATTGAATAAATCGGCCCCAATGTCACCGAACTGATATAATACAAGATGAGATCGTCTCTATTGATCACGCTCAGTGTCGCTGCAAAAACTTGTCAATTTGCCCTGGAGGCCTTGACACTGTAATCCAGCCATGTCTCTGTGGATCAGACCAGTTCAGGTGTTTTGTTCTCGCTTCACCAAAGATCACTTGTTCAACCTGTTTTCCAGTCAGGGGAGTCTTTAGTGTGTAAACACAACAACTCAGCAGGACTCCCTCACGTGAGCAGCAGCTCTCAGTGCATCCACAGAGAGGCAGTGTTTCCTTTTGTAACCACGTTGTTCAGAGCAGAACGAGCTTCATTCACCAACACATGTGATTGTAGCTATTTATATTATATGTATTTCATTGTTTTTTTTATTAATGATAAGTAGTATAGTTTTACTGATTGTTTTAGATGTTTGCTTTATTTTTTATTTTTTTATTTCGCTCATTATTTGTTTAGTTTATTTATTTTCTTGTTTAGTGTATTCACTTTTTGTGTGATTAGAGTTTTGTTTGTAGTTCGGACAACACTGTGGGCACCTGTGGTTATGTACGTAGGTAGGCAGGTATAGGACCAGTGTGCATCTGGGTGTCTTTTTATTTTTTTTAACCAGAGAAAGAGAGGCAGCGATTTATTTGTTCTTTTGTTTGCTTGCTTGTTTTTGGAGAAATAAATCATAAAAAACAACTGAAACTTTGCATGGACAACGGACTATTGGCCCGCGTGTACCACATACCCATGTGATACTTTAATTTGGGTTGGATGTTTCTTACAAATGGCCACTACAGTGATCATTTCTGCTTTCTGGATACTCTGAAAAAAAAAAACTTTTACAACGATGCCGTTTTCACCTACTTATAGATTTTGAGAATTTATCAAAAACATATTGCAAATCGGCTTTTAGAAAGCATTAAAGTACGACAAAGCTGAGACATTAATTAGCCCCCACTGCACCCACATAGCTCCCCTCACTGTGTCATTGTGGATGTACCCACATTCATTATCTTTTGCTCAGAACCCCAAACCGACCACAGTTTCTGTTCTGTAATGACTGTATCTAACTGGTATGCATAAATTAGTCTGTAGTTATTTGATTGAACAGTTATTTGAACTGGGTTGAAGACTAGATTTTCACACAGGGGGCCCCTACAGTACAGGGCCTTCGTGTAATAAAAGGTAAACAAGGAAGTTGTTCGTCTTCTTTTGCCCCTATCATTTTATGTTCAAGTCAAATAACCATAAACTGCAGTGCTCCCGGGGCCTTTGGGCCCTCTTAAGGTCTACAGGGCTCCAGAAGAGCTTCCCCGTGTCCACCAGGGAATCTAGTCTTGCGCAACATAAACTAGGTTGTGACCTCCCT
Organism: Ophiodon elongatus; assembly: GCA_016806645.1. Lineage (NCBI taxonomy): Eukaryota > Metazoa > Chordata > Actinopteri > Perciformes > Hexagrammidae > Ophiodon > Ophiodon elongatus. Next base: position 697,576 of record JACSYO010000916.1, on the reverse strand, counting down.
CGTGTCCTCGGAGATGCAACATTTGAACATTAGTGTAGTGTAGAACAGAAGATCAATATCACAACTTCAACCAATTACATTGAATCAATGGATTGATCCATTATGTGAGTTGTATTTGTGCGGGCTTTTCAGTTACACAACATTTCAGGAGGTTTCATTAGCTTTTAATGAAAAGCATTTCACCTCTCGGGAGCTTTTTAAGTGACATGGCTTCACGTATAGGAAAGTGCTGTGTAGCTTTAAAATGATTGCTTGGAGAGACATTGTTCTGTCTTTAATGTGGGCCTTTTCTCAACAAGTAAAAATCACCAATTACCTTTTTTTTTACTCGTTTACACAACTTCTCTCCTAACTTCTCATTCTCAAATGTGTTTCTAAAAGTGTAGAATTAGACCCTCATTTTTATTTCTTATCACATTGCAGGGAGCTGAACTGGAAACTAGCGAAGACTTGACATTTTACTTTTCAAACCTTTGACTGAAAAGGATAGCGTGTCGCCGAGTTACGGTCCCTAGAGCAGCACATCTTCTGTCCTAATTGGGTTGGATGGCTCAGCCAGATATTGAGTTGGCATTTTGCCGGAGAATTCCCTCCGCTCCCCGAGGATGAACCCAGTGTGCCTTCGTTTATCAACGTCCGCCTGCTTTTGCTGAGTAGTTTGTTTTTGCCCTTCGTACAATATATCAACTGTCACTTCTAATGGGACCCAGTATGGAGTACACAGGGCACCAGCAGATCCCCTGGGTTCGTCTTTGTTTCCCATTTCCACCATTGCCATAGATAGATAGATAACTCCTTCGATAGCTGCAGCCTTCCACCTCCTCCATACTGGAGGGCCCTCTTTGTCAAATCGAGGCTTTTTGCAATAAACCAGACAGAAGTCCCATTAAAGCGTTTGTGCTGGGATTGAATTTGGATGATAACAATAGACCTGTGCAACACAGTTTGAACACAAAACCGGGACTTATTGTTGACAAAGTATTTGGTTGAGTGTTCCCCAAAGTTGCTTAATGAACATACAATACCGTATACAATAGAACCACAGCCATATATTCAAATATACCAAACAATAAACAATTTCTGTCTTAAGATGACATGTAACGATGTGGCCCGGTGATTGGGGAAAGTTGCTGTACATCTACTTGTTTGTGGTTAAAGTATTGACATTTATCTCTGTTTAAATGCAGTGGAATTGTTTTAATTAAGATTGGTATATTTAGCCCAGCTGGTATGTTAGATGTTACTTTAGAATTATTTCTATAATGCTGATCATATTATCATTCTCTAATGTATAGGATTGTTTTTGACCTTCTCAGGGTTAAGATACCTGTCAAGCAATGTAACCCTACCATGTCCCTATTTAGTGAGATTTAAAGTAAGAGTTGAGAAAATAGCAATATTAGGTCAGTAAAGAGTTCATTATTGGTATTTTAAAATTGTTCCCTATGCTGGTGGTTTTAAAGCATTTTGGCTCATAACCTCTTTATATTAACCAATACATACTTACCACATCCTTAGTGTGGACGAAATGAGTTGTGGGCACTGAGCAGTTCAGTCGAATCATTATAACAGCCAAAAGACGCAACAAAAAGAAAATATAAACATACTTTTGTGTAACAGATTATTTTTCTTTCTTTAATCCTCTCTTATTTTGCTAACCCTCGTTTGGGAACCACTGACTTCTGTTCTGGGCTATTTAGCGAGGGCTGAAACTAATGATATTTTAATTGCTGATTGATATGCATTTTTTTTGGGGGGGAGGAGGGGATTAGTCAAAGGTTCTACATATTGTCAGAATGTGGAGATAAGTGTCCATGACAATTTTCTGAAGCCCTTGATGACACGCTCATCGTCTTGTTTGTTCCTATAGTCCAAAACCAAAAGATAGTAATTTAAAAAATATGTAAAACTAAGAAAAGCAACAAATCTTCACATTGAAGAAAATAGGAACCCAAAACTGGGACTTGTTGTTCAAGCTCTGTGTGTTTTTGCCTGTAACAATCATACATCATAGAACAGTCATCACTTTAAACATGTGAATGGTTTTTAAATACTATAGCCCATTATCCAATTAAATCACTTAATTACTTTGAAGAAAAGTTCATTAAAATGGGAGTGAATTTAACTGTTTTTAATGTGAGATAAGTATTGTTAAACAACATAACTGGCTTGTTTGACAAAAGTTTTACAAGACTGTCACTGATCTCTTCCTCTTGATGCTCCCATAGATCCCGGAAGTTGCTCCTGCTGGCAAAGCAGACAAAAAGTATCAAGCAAACAGGAAAAAGAGAAACAGCTCTCGACTGTACCTTTCAAAGTAAAACACACATTGACTTAAATATATTGTATTGCTAATCATGTAGCGCACCAATCTCCATTTGTATACGATATACTACATATATACTATTATACTATACCGAATATTTAATTGTATTTATTTATAATGGTGCGTATCGCTCTACTTAGTATCACTTACATTTTATTTTGAAGGTAAGAAAACCCTGAGTTTCCGGTGTTGTTTCCGGGTTCTCGGGCGACTTTAACGCAGCTGTAAACGGGACAAATGAAGCTCGTTTTCCACAGCTGGTGATGGCGGATGTTGTTGAAAAAGACACTATGAAGAATTACCAAATCGCGTCTGAGAGGATCAACTCGGACGTCGGTCGCTTCCCGTACTGTATCGTGTGGACGCCGATCCCGATACTGTCGTGAGTTTCTTCTTCTTCTTCTGGATAAAGCCTCTTGAGACGAAGTGACAGCTTATATTAGCTCAAAGCAGCTAACGCTAGCTAGCAGACGTATAACCCCTTCCTGTTGCTGTCATGGATACATATTCAGACTGTTTAAACCTTAGGAGTATAATTAAACATGTATATGTAATTAAGCATACATTAAAAAGCCAGGTATTACCATGTAAGTTGCACTAAGATTAATTAAACCTGAAGGAGTCAAAAGTTACATTGATGTTATAGTAAAGCCAGAATACAGTTTAATAGTGACATATTTTAGTTTTGTTTTTAAATTGTTAAGTGTCAACATTAAGATTCTTTTGTGATTTCTTTTTTTTTTTTTTTTTCCTCCACCAGAACAAGTGTTTATAAGTTGTTGGTCGTGGAGGCAGAGATTGTTTTATCACACCTTTTCTTCCATTATCTGTTATTTATTGTCTTCCATTGACAAAGTGCTGTCAGAGTCCATGTATGAGAGTCAAAAACAAGAATATTTGAGGACTTCTGTATTCAGAGAAGACAAGTAGACATGAAACTGGAAGATTATCACTTCAAACTAGATGAGAAGTTTTTACTTCTTCTATTCCCCAACACCGTTATGTTATACATGTACTGTAGTCCTGCCTCTGACTGCAATACGCTTAATGATGCTGTGTATGCATCTCACACTGGCCTTGTCTGTCCTGTGCATGGAGGCCTGGCCAAAAAAGAGGTCTGCTATGCCACTTTTTATATTGTAAAATGAACTTTGCATGTTTGTTTTTTGTTCAGATGGCTGGTTCCATTCATTGGCCACATGGGAATCTGCACTTCCACCGGTGTCATCCGGGACTTTGCTGGACCTTACTTTGTCTCCGTGAGTAATGACTGTGATGCTGCAGCACATTATGGCCTGTATGTGAAATTAAATATAGTACAGGGGCTCTACTTTAGCACGATGAATGTCGGGTAAGACGGTTAGGTTGAGTTTTAGGTTTCACGCGCCGTCAGCTTGAATGTAGGCTCTGAAAAGTTTGCAACTTGCTCCTTAACAGAGGATGGCAGGTGTGGAGTTGCTTCCCATGGTAACTCTGTTTTACAGCAAAAGAAAAGTTAACAAACGTCAAAAGAAATGTATCAAACCCCTCCTGCTAAATAACCCACTTATTCGCTCTCCATCTGTACTTTCAGACAAAGTTTTTGCCAAAATCTGGCTAAAAGCACCGGTTTAATTTAGTTTTTCTGTCTCTTGCAACCAACATAACCAACTTCAGTTGTGTCTACCATTTCTTAAATAATGGATATACACTATACAACATGTTTTTGAGTAAAACAATCTTTCAAGGGGCTGATTTAAGGTTTACATGCCAAATAATGAACACCGGTCTGAATGTAAACATGGTGTCTTGCTGTGTTTGCATTGTAGTATGAAAATACAACGAGCCCAGCTTCATTAAAGAGACATTGGTAAACAAATGATCACTTCATCTATTTTGAAAATTAAACGGCAACCAACATTTTCACTTTTTTGTTTGTTGCAGGAAGACAACATGGCTTTTGGAAAACCAACAAAGTGAGTAAATTAAAGTATTTGGGTTTTGGTGATTTTTAAATAGATCTTTTAGTGAACATATCGCATCAGAGAAAAAGTCCGTCCCACGCAACACTATTCGTTTCTCTCTTTTTCTGTAGGTACTGGATTCTTGACGTTAGCAAAGTCTACGCTAGTGGTTCCAATGCCTGGGACACCGCGGTGCACGACGCTTCAGAGGAGTACAAGCAAAGGATGGTAAGTAAGGGGACTTGATGTCTTTAATATTTACTTTATGAAAGGGAAAACGCCAGGAATGATTTCTACTCTTGTTTTCTCCAAAGCACAACCTCTGCTGTGACAACTGTCACTCGCATGTCGCCATGGCTCTGAATCTGATGAGATATGAAAACAGCACCTCGTGGAACATGGTCAAACTCTGCCTCCTTGCTCTGATCCATGGGAAACACGTCAGGTAAGTCGGGGTAACATGTCCGGTCTTTGGGAATGGTGTTAACTGTCGGAGTAGTCTGACTCACCGGATGTAGACTGTGGGGTACAAAGCTTTGTTTGTTCGCAGATGGCGCGCAAGCTCCGAGCACACACACAAAGGCGTTTAGGCTCAACGCTTTGTTTGTGGCATTATGCTCTAATACGCCAGAGAGCAGACAAACAAAATGAACTGTGAAGAACAAGAAGAAAACAAATGTAACCGGCAAAAAGCCATAAACCAACTTCCACAATGCAGAGAAGGAATTGCAATTAGCTGAAAACTCGTATCTCATATTCATGGTCTACTTTATTACCCCAATACAAGCCATGTAAAGAAAGAAGTCAAGTTGAATATCCTCCAAATAATTCATTTGATTTGGCTGCAAAATATTTACTCAAATGTAGATTTTTAAGATCTCCTGTTTCCAAAGCATCTAAAAAAATAATTGTCCTTCTGTGTAAAATCCTCAGACATGTAAATAGTGATTTTGTTTTTTTATCACTTAACTATTTGTGACAGTCTTGTATGAAAAGCTCTAAACACGCGCCCGCCAAGTTACAAGCATCCTATGCTTAGCGCCGCCCAAGACTATAACTCAATAATAAATATGCTAATTATGACAATTTCACACAAATATCCAACAAGATAAAATTATGAAGTGATGACATTTTGGACAGACATGGATGTAAACAGCAACATGACTGGTTACAGCTGTGAGGCGATAATTCTAGTTTTTTTTAGCACTGTGGAGATGGGTCTGGCTATGCAACACTGATATATGGTACAAAAAAATAAACTACCACTGGAATAACTGTGAGAAATATAATTGTGGTGCAACGTCACCATAGTAGGTTAACGGTGTAGGAATAGTCTCCCACTTTTTGGACAATGCAGCAGGAAATATTCCTTGCTGGTTGTATCGGTCACCTGGTCTCAGTTCAACTGAGCCGGTGTTCCTCCTGCTGAAGCTCCTGAAGCGAGCGTGAAGAGAAGATGGCTGCTTCACAGGCCCGGCGGTCATCACCAGGAAAGATCCTGCTCGTGTCTCGGTGTTGGGAGACTTTCAGACACGACGCACCCTCTAATTAATGCCAAGTGCCCGCACTTCAAAGTTGTAGTCATTGTTTGACTCCAAATTCATTGTGCAGGAGAAGAGCCAACTAGGGCTGTGCGTTATACCGGTTTCAAATTTCCATACGGTATGAATTTTTCATATACCGTCATACCGGTGCATAGCCGTAACAACTGTTGTCGCTCTTCGGCAGGCAGCAACATATATTGTTCACCGCTGAGGGCGCAGCGGGCGGAGCTACTTGTCTTACGGGTATTGAGATGAGTCATGGTTATAACTTTATAACAACAATTAATAACCCACAACTAACGCTCTTTAACAGGAAAACACCACGACACAACAGTTTGTGACACATAAACAATTTGTAACACTAATAATTGTACATTTATAAAATTACATCGCCGAACTGCATGCTGGGTACAGCTCGCCCACAACATCACAACAAGAAGAAACTCCGTCGCTACATTAAAAAAAAAAAACGGTCTCTCATTGTTCCTCCTGCATCGCTCTTTTCCCGGAAGACAGCCACGCGAGCGGTGAACAGCTGTTCAGTTGGCCGGTGGTCCTTTTCGGCGTCAATGAATGAATGTGTTTACTCGAAAAGAAAATACCGTGACATACCGTGAAACTGCCAGAATCTTACAAAATACCGTGATATGAATTTTTGGCCATACCGCCCAGCCCTAGAGCCAACACAATGGGACGCTTCAGTGTCCTCCCACTGTCTCGCTTCCCTGTAGACTAGAGTTCTCAGATAGCATTAACTATACAACAGTCCTGAAATGAATGAGAATAACCACCTCATTTTAACTGTGTATTTGACTACATTCTTACATGCAGTATGTTAGATGTTATAATACTGGTTTCCAATAATACATTAGCCAGTTAGCTAAAAATCTTTTGTCAGCAAAGCTTAAACTGTTTTGTAAGTTTGCTCTAGTTGCAACGAAAATGATTAGCTGCAACAAACTGTGGCTCATGCGGAGATTAGCTGCTGTGGTTACGGTGGTGTTGACAAGTGGATAAATAAGACTTTAGTTTAAGGCGGGGCTTTTCTCCTCGCTCGGAGACTCACTTGCCCGTTCGCATTCTTTTGATTTTCTCATATTTCTGAACGCGTTTTTGATTTGAGGCGACAAAAAAAAGATCACTTGCATTAACACCTTTTAACAACCACTGTCTTCCGACATAATTTGGGCCTTTTTTTTTTCTTTCTTTTTTCCCCCCCCCAACTCCTCCGCTTGGTTATGTGCAGCACTTTCAGACATTTCTTAGTTTTTTTTTGGCTCAAGTTTTTCCAGACGATTCGCTGGCGCAGGCGGATGACGACAAATCCTGCAACGATTCGTATAACTTTGTTGTTTGGCCAAAAAAGTTTGGCAGTTTGCCTCTTCTGTCCAGAAATATCAGCATTTTATCTGCCTTAAAGGCTCAAAACCCTATAATCTAAAGCTGCTCTCTTCAAAGCCGCCATAAGAAGTAGGGCTGAAGCTCGTGAAAGAGGTTCCTCACTATGATCCCAAGGGCTCAGGCTTGATTTTACTGGTATGCCTTGAACCTGTTGTGTCTCAGGACACAGGGGAGAGAGAGCCCTGGTTCTTGGGAAGTATTACGAGAGTATATAGGACATTCCTCCAGAAGGCCTTTGAATACCAGTGTTACAGGGATGGACTACACATCCCAGTGGCTCTCTGGGGATTGTTGATAGGAAGTAAATATAGATACACTTGAGTACCACAATATGTTCTTTTGATACGGCATAGATTCTCGAACACTAGTGATTTTATTTATTGATGGTTTAAAAAAAAAAATATTTATGTATTTCCTAACCTAAAGAATCCTGCAAGCACTTATTTTGTACTTTTACTGATTTTAGCAAATGTTAAATCCTTTGTTCAGATTGCACTAAAAGTAAAAGGACTGATAAATGTAGATCCAACTGTTGATTGCAACTTTTTTATTTTACTTTTGTGCATTCTGTTCATTTTACTTTGACCTTGTATAATGATACACATCACATTTGTCAGAATCTTGCCAGTAAACAGATTGTGACTATTTCACAAACTGCCATGAGACTGTTGTACAGTCACCTACCCCTGAAGCCACTTTGTTGTACAGTGGCAACTAAATCAGGACCTTTTACTTTGCCTTCCTTCTAGTTTCACCGTTCCCTCTTCTAGGGTTATTGATGATTTGTGCCTCGTCCTCAGCAGGGTATGCGTGGGAGGGATCACACAACAATTAGATTAGTTTCTTCTCCTCACCTTCATGTATCTGTCTCTCTCTCTCCTCCTCTCTGCCTCATCCAGCTGTGCCGGCTTTCTGAAGACCTGGCTGCCTTTCCTGATGCTGACGGGCGTCATCCTCACGGTGACCCTGACCCTCAACCTGCGGTGACCTGGGAGGCAGGTTAAGGACCCAGTGGAACCCCTGCAGGTCGGATGTGGGGTTGACCTTTTGGACAACAACGGGGGCGTCGCACGGTGTCGAGCGAAAGTGATCGAGGACATAAAGACATCTTACCTCCGGGAGACGGTTGTTGAACGGGAACGTCCAACGCGGGGCTGGTTTGTGGGAAGCGGGCGGCCTGTTGCTGGCATTACTCCAGTCGTGAAGCTGGAAAAATGTATACTCCTACCGAGTTAATGGATTATGATTATTGGAAGCCTAACCGCAGGTTTAAGCCATCGCCACCTGCAAAGTGTGGACGTTGTGTAGCTGCATTGATTGTTGAGTAGAGGATCGCACATAGCTGACGTCTCAGAGGGAACACATTCATGCCTTGCTTTCAGATATTTGACGATTTTCACTTTCCTTTACTTCCAGGATGCCATTTTTATACCGGGGAGCACAAACATGTTAAATCGGTTTTCGATGCCTTTCTTGGGAATTTATTGCATTTCATGCTTGATCTAACGCAGCTCTTCTACGGTACTGCAACTTAAAGCTACACATGCGAGAGCGGTTTGTATTTTTGTGCATTTTCTTAAATGTCTGCATCTTCTTCTTCTAAAAAAAGAATTCTCAGAGATATGTTGTACATGCATTACATGTATCACCTCATGGTACTACTTTTAATAAGTTTACAGAAAATGTTTTCATACCTTTTTTAAACTACAGATCATCCGTGCAACGATTGTAGCAACCTCAATGAGTGTTGCTGTGGGAAATACCGAGTGAAACCAATAGAATAGCAAAGTGTTTGGTTTTCTGTACTTGTGCCAAATGTAGGAGAAAGGGAGACCAACTCAAACTGTGTCCTTGAATATCAAAGTTTTTTTTTTTTTTTTTTTTTTTCTTTGCTCATTGGTGACTGCAAAGTTATTGAACAAAAAGCCGGTTGATGTCCAGAGTTATGAAACCTGATCTTGATCTCTGCTCAACCTGAGAGCGATGTTTTGTTTTTCATTACAAATGTTGACTTCATGGGAAGAAGCAAGAGTCAGTGCCTAAACTTAACCTCTCACAGATCCTTTATATGACATATTTTCATTTGACACGTTTTGAAAACAACTTTAATTCCGATAGATGGTCGGCACTCTAAATCCGTTGCCATGGCTGTCGTGAGTAGATTCAAATCCCCTCTATTGTTTGCAATCAAACAGGAAAAAAAAAAAAAAAGAAAGTGTTGAGCCCTCTCTTTGTCCGCGGTGCTGCCAGAAGCAGCAGGTAGCCAGGATCCTCAGGTTTTTCACACTCGCCCCACCCCTGCTGAATATCCCCAGTTGCCCCAGCGCCTGACCAGCGTCGCTCCTGCTGTTTTCCACCTCTGCAGATCAGAGTCGAAGGTCGTCGTGTAATGTCGGCGCTCTTTCATAAAGCTTTGATACGTAGCAGCCAACAAAGTAGATGTCATTTAAGTGTGAGCTTATAGATTAAACCCTGTTTTATTTTCTGTATCAAGGGTTTGACTTGAGGGCTAACGCAGCGCCAGTTTTCTAGACTTCGCTCTCCTCTTCGGGCTTCTGTTGAAAGACGATATTCTGTGGCGTCTTGTGTGCATCTCACCCATGTTGCCTGTAAATATTTGATTGCACATTTTCATGTAGTACACCAGGTGCTCTTCAAATACCTTTCAAACTTGATCGCTCACTCTACAGATTTATCCTTTGAATAATTTACGGTGTCATTTTTCGTTCTCTTTACTCCACTTCTGCATATCGTCTCTGCTCGGCAGCAGATTGTGTGTGTGTGTGTGTGTGTGTGTGTGTGTGTGTGTGTGTGTGTGTGTGTGTGTGTGTGTGTGTGTGTGTGTGTGTGTGTGTGTGTGTGTGTGTGTGTGTGTGTGTGTGTGTGTGTGTTGCATGCATACAAGAAACGATGAGAGTGGTCCATGTTTGACACACACTGTGGCTTCTTGATTAATAATCAGCTGCACTTCATTGCAGCCAACTGCCTAGTGATTGCTTTCTATCTTTATTACTCCATGTCCTTCTCTTAATCTTCAAGTTTTTGTATGATTGCTGGCAAACCTTGGCAAGAATAAATAATATATTCCACTGTAACAGGCCTTTCTTAAGGTAATGTTGATTTGATGCAATAGCCTGTGCTGTTCTGTGTGTAGCTGCAGAGTCATTTTCTCAAAGCATTAAACGAGGAAACGGAAAGAAATGGAGAATCTGCCCTCAATTTAAACGGTGCATAAAAAAAACAATTTAAAACCTTCTTACTGTGACATTTCATTAGTTTTTTTTTTAATGCCATGTCACTAGTAACTAGTGTGAAGAGGTAATCACATTTTATTATAAATATTTAATGCCCAAAGTCTCAAATATTCATATTTTCAATTGTTGTGAAATTTTGGACATTGAATGTAAGCAAGCAGAATGCCTTCTGTGTTCAGAGGGGTGTAACTAAAAGTAGCATGTGTTTTAAAAAAAAAACAAAAACAGAAATCTCAAAATATGCTCATTATGCCGGGTGACTCTTTACGTCTCTGTCTAAACTTGGAGAATGTGGTTGTGGAAAGAAAAACCTATAGAAACAAACAAACAAACGTGAAAACCCCGTTGGTTCTAAATTGCGCTAAATGTTGGAAACTGGGAGACAAACCGTATCCTTCAACGTTTTAAGTTGTTTTCTTTAGTGAAACGGCTCATTCATTATATTTTGAGCTATGAAAAGTAATAAATTAATGAATGGCCCTTTTGAGATCGGCTCATGAAACACAACAACATTGTCATTATTACTGCTTTGGACATATAAATGTGTATATTTTAGGAGGAGAAATGGAAATTGTGAAGGTAAACAGTATCCCTTTATTGGCGTGCATGTGCAAGAATGCAAAATTGAGTTGCGATCATTTGAATGGTTTTAGATGTTTCCTGCTGCGGTGCCTTGTTGTATCCAGGAGCCAGGTCCAGGAATGTGGAGACCTGTGGTCCTAGTGATTCAGTCCACTGACAAAAGACAGTTGGGATGCTATTATTAGTGCCCCTATCCATATATACTTCTACCAGTCTGCAATTTCAAAACCCTCCTTTTTGTTTCTGTAATCCCCAAAATACCTTTTATGCTGCAGATCACATAGCCCACGAGGAGTTTTAGGACTCCTGCAAGTGACTGTTTGAACTCTGAATGATGCGTTTGTCACTTACAGCTATAATACAAATAAAGATGTCTATTATTTTAGAAATTTGTGGCTGTTTTCTTTTCTTTCTTTTTACTTGAATTTCCTTTAATAAATTATCATAATCGTGTTTCATGAAGGCTGTCAGCAGGAGGGATAATGTTAGGATTTCAAAGCTCTCTGAGCCATGAAGGACAAAGTACCCCCTCCTCCCCCCCTTCCTCCTTCTCCTCCCTTTCCCGAAGTTTCTATTAATACACTCCGAAGTGATTCCTGTAATAATCATTATAAGCTGTCGGAATAAACATTAAGGAAGGGAAGCCGTCCCAGCTTTGATACTCCGCTATCAAGTGTCAAAGTCCCACTCGGTGGCTATTATCCTGCAGAGCATCACAGCATTCAAGAACAGGGAGATCAAAGGCTTCAGTCTGGCCCCCAAACACCCGGGGCCCCACGTTTACCATACCACCTGGGAGGTGGGGATCACCAGGGACATCCAATCCACCAACTAGTAAATAGTGAAGTCAATGCAATTATCTTCTCCTTTTATAAAACAAAATTAGAGTAAAACAACAAGACAATGACTTCTGATGACATTCTATTACACATAAAATATTTAGATGCATTTCATGTCACATTTATTATAGACAACCCTGATTTCTTGGAATATTTTTGCTTGTTTTTGTCCTTAACAATAATAATACTTAAAAAAAAAATGCAAGATTATCATATCAAAAGGTCAGGTGTAACGGACTGCAATGTTGACCTGCGCCACGTGATTACATTTGGCGTGCGTGATGGTAAATATGTCGAGCCGAGTCAGTCTCTCTCTCTCTCTCTCTCTCTCTCTCTCTCTCTGCTGAGAGGAAACATCTCGTGGACCCGGACGGGGAGCAGGCAGGAGAGCGAAGCCCCTCCCCGCATATCATCGCACCAGGCGATGGTCCTTTTAACTTCTTTGTTGGAGAAGAAGCGACGCCCCGCTTCGCCACGGCTAAAGGATCAAACAGCCCCTCTGATCGGCGCGACCCCCAGTTTTGTTCTCATGGAAATCAGCCCCTGCCTCCCGGCCACACTTTCTGCAGAGATGCAAAGTTGAAGCGCATTCCCAGCCGGGACAAACGGGTGATGATGATGTCTCGGAGGAGCTGATCGGTCCGTTTCTCCGTTTTCTCCGTTTTCTCCTTCCCCTCTCGCCCTCGGACCCGCAACACGTTTCCCTCCCAACATGCTGGATTTGGCGCAGCGCATTGTTTTCTGCGCGCTGCTCGGCTCCGTTTACGCGTCGTGCCCTCCGCGCTGCGAGTGCTCGGAGGCGGCTCACACCGTGAAGTGCGTCTCCAGAGACCTGCGGAGTGTCCCGAGCGGGATCCCCGGATACACCAGGAATCTGTTCATAACCGGGAATCAGATCGCTCGAATCGGTCCGGAGTCGTTTAAAGGGCTGGATAATGTGACCAACCTCTCTCTGAGCAATAACAGGTAGGACTCTCCAGGGAGACTTTAGTCGTTCATGACTAACGTGACTTTGTAATGCAAAGCTTGGGGAGTCCAAAACAAATGATTCCTCGAAGATAGAACAGTTTGTCTCTGTAGCAAAATACTATTTCAGTCATCAGTTGATCCTGATTGTTGCTGAAATACAGCAGCTTTGCAGATTTCATAATTTTGTTTGAATGACACTTGAAACAGCAGCTTTGCAGACTTTCAAAGTGTATTAAATTGATTTAAATTATAGCTTTGATCTCAGACTTAATTAGTCCTGTTTTTATGTCTGGAAATATAATTTCCCCCTCACTTTTTTGCTATTATGTGATTATGAAAGTGTGAATGACGTCTAATGGATCTCCTCAAATCTAGAATTTCCGAGGTGGAATCTCACACCTTTGCCAGCCTGCGCAGCCTTCGCTCCCTGGATCTGAGCAACAACCAGCTGGCGGTCCTTCACCCCGAGGCCTTCACCGTGCAGAACCAGTCTCTGCGGGAGCTGAACCTGAGCCGAGCCCTCTACAACCACTCGTCGGTGATGGACTTGGCCACGTCTCTCCGCTGGAGCTCCCTGGGGACCCTGAAGCGACTGGACCTTTCTCACAACGGCCTCATCTATTTACCCTCGCGCATCTTCTCCCACCTGAGCAGCCTGCAGCGGCTCCAGCTCTCCAACAACTCCCTCGTGGCCGTCCACAACGCCACCTTCTCGGGTTTGGAGGGTCTGGAGGAGCTCGACCTGACCCTCAACGCCTTCAAGACGGTGCCCGAGGAGGGTCTGCGAGAGCTGGACTCCCTGCCCAGAGCTGATCTTCTGCTGGGGGAAAACCCCTTCACGTGTTCGTGTGGAATCGAACCTTTTGCTCTGTGGCTCAACAGATCACAGGGACGCATCAGTGATGCTGAGGGCCTTGTGTGCGCTTTCCCTGCCAGCATGAGAAACACATCCATGCTGACTGTGGGCTCGTTGACTCTGGGATGCCACCAGTGGGGCGCAGGGGCGGACCTCGCTCTGCACACCTCTTACGTCTTCCTGGGTATCGTCCTGGGCTTCATAGGCCTCGTCTTCCTTTTCGTACTTTATCTCAACCGCAAGGGCATCAAGAAGCGCATCAACGAAATGCGGGACACCTGCAGGGAGTTGTGGGAGGGCTACCACTACCGCTTCGAGATCGACTCCGACCCCAGGTTGTCGCAGGTCTCCTCGAGCGCCGACGTGTGAGGGGACAATCACCTCTGGTGTGTTTGCTCGTGACTCTTTTCTAACGCATTTATCAGTAGCAGAAATGTAAAAAGTGTACAGATTTGTCTGTAAATATATACATACAATAGTGTTATTATTCCTTCAGCCTTGTTGTATAAAGCATGCACTCATTACGTAACTAACGCGCTCTTTTAATACAGAATATCTCAGATTTGTTTGCGAGTCAAATGGACGTGAATGTTGTACAGGGAGTTCACTGATTGACAGTTCTTATTTTCATGCCCGCTCCTCATGTTCACGCAACAGCAAGTGCCTGAAGTCAGCTCGGTATTGTTTCCTAATCAGAGTGATCTGAACCAAACTCCCTCTCAACACGGCACAGTTTCATTCATTACTCCATGTCAGTCATTTAGCTTGTAAAAAAAAAAAAAAAAAAGCAACAAAATGCTGCAATAAAACCCTGATACTACAACAACAAACCTCTGGGAATTTAAAGCACAATCACTCATTCATCTTTGAACTATTTCAAAGCCTTTGGTCCCTGCGTCCTTCAGCCCCAGGGTGCCACGGAGGAATTAAGCCTCCAAAGCTTTCCTAAAATCACCACTCTGCTCCTCTTTGGCTGTTGGATTTGAAGGGGGGACAATTCAGTGCAGACCAGCGGAAATCTCCTAGCCCCCTCATTTTTTTCCTCTTTCTTTCCTCTTTTTTTTTTTCATGAACCGTTGCTTTGTTTCAACTGCTTGAGTTTTATTGTCAAAATGATGAGAACCAGTCCTGTGCTGAGGCCGCTGAAAGCAATCTCCCCTCCCTCCTCAAAGACAACAGCCGCTCTGGAGGCTCTTTGAAAGAAAAGTCTGGCTCTCCACGTTTTTCTGTTTAGGGGATTTTTTTTTTTCACCAATGATAAGATACAGATGATTCTGAAACACCAGCTACATTGTTTCATTCAGCAGTTTCTCTGACCAGTTAAGACGTCAGCCTCGTGAAAAGAAAGAAGATGTTCTGAACCTTTTGTTTTTTTTCTACCTTCTATACTTTTTTTGGGGGGGTTATGTCAAGAAAAAATCTGTTTATAAGTTGTTTTCTAAGAGCAATTCCTCAGAGTAACACTGAAATCCAGAGGTGTATGTCAATAAATGTATTTCTTAGTCAAATCCAAAGCCTTACATTTTACATGCATGTTTAAAGTCAATCAAATTATAACCTGCATGAATCCCAAACAAAACTTGATAGTTCTTTTTTTTCTCGCAAATGTCACATGTGTCGTCCTTGTTTTTTCTAAATGGCTACATGACAAAAGCAATTCTCTGTGGCCTTATGATGCTACAAAGTGAGACAGAGCGGGTGGCCAGCTGCCATTCCTCAAAGTGTTCATTGCCCAATTTGCTAGCTATCTAGGTATTTGGAATGGGGGGAAAAGGAGGCCTGAAGTTAGCCTCCCAAAGTTCAAAGCCAAAGTAGCATCTTCATCCTATCAAGATGTTCAAGATGAACTCCTCGGATATAGATCCAGAAATGTTTATACCATGGAGACATTTAACTGCATGTGTGATGACAAAATAAAGCTGTATAAAGTCACGATGTCTGTATACTCATTTAGCCTAAATGTAATCAGCAGAAATTAATGTATTCATAATATTCATACTTAACTCTGGCTATCATTTCTCTGCGCTGCCGAACCACATTAAGCCGGGCATTTACTCGCAGAGGGGGAAACAATTGAGGCTCTTACACCGACACAAAGGGCGGCTCGGATGGCGAGACGCCTCAAATAAGCTTTGTTTTCCAGCGCTACAAGATGCCTTGTGATACCCATCCTCGTTCTGTTGTCACAGACGGCCATTATGCCGCCGCATAATGGGATTCACTCATGATGACAAAGTTGAGCGCTCTGATCCAGCTATTGTTAAAGCGTCATCATTCTTAATAATTGCCTGTGGGAGAAAATCCCAGGGGAAGTTTTTCTTTCCTACAACACGACGTGTCACAACCGGGGCATTAGGCCGGCCACGGGTTATTGGTGTCAATTGGCGGAGCAGAGAGAAGAAAGATTATTCCCTGGATGTCATTACTTCCATTTTTGCTCATTAAAGCGTGGATTAGGACCAGTGCCTTTCCTGTCTTTTTATGAGTCTGGCTGTTTGAAAGATATATGGTCTGTTTGCTATTGGCTGCGCAAGATTGTCTCAGCAGGAAAGCAATGAAAAGAGAGGAACCCTACAAACACATCCAGACGTTCTCCATTACTCCCAGTGCAAAAGAAAGGCTTGTTAAAAACAGAAAAGTTGCTCCAATTACAGTGTTCTTTCAGACTGTTATGTTGCGCATATTAGATTAAAAGATCACAACTTTATTTCAACTTTTCTTGCTATGTCTTGTGTTCCCACTAGCCATTTGTTCCACCACTGAGGTTTCTTTCAAGGAAGCATGTTGTTGCATGTGGTTTTTGCTATTGCAAAAGGCAAAATGCATGTTTTAAGTATTTCTTTTCAGTGTTGAGAATGTCCCACTGGAACACAGCAGGCTTTTTATTTCATACGCCTCCTGTCTCCGGGAACATCTTGGCGCCATTACATGGGTTTAATGGCCATGATAGGGAATATGCCTTAAAAGTGAACAACCACATCTGTGAGGAATTGAACATGTTAAAAAGAGACCACAACAGTCAGCAGCATGACGACAGAGACAAAGTGGCATCTACTCCCCTCCGCTGGCATGGTGCGACAAATACAGCTGTCTCTCTCTCAACTAAGGACACATGTCATCATTTACATTTGTCTTCACTAAACAGTCATCTGATACAGTCTGCTTTATGTTTGAGTTCCCACTTTAAAAACCAAGCCATGCACAGGACTGTAGAACAAAATCTAGTCTCCCATATATTTCTTCTTCTCCTTCTTTTAAAAATGAACTTATTCGGGGATCAATGAATTAATTCCTGTACGTTGCCTATCCATCATGTCGGACTAGTGTGGTCAGTGGAGGTGGTGATTTAACCACGGAAGTGGTTCCAGCGGGGTATTACCATTGTTCTGCTGCTCTCTTGATCAATGTGACTAATTGGGTTTGCCTAGAGGACGCAAGCGAGGAGGAGTTGGTACAGCTGGCCCAACTATCCATTAAAGCCAACTGACCCCCATTTATCTCTTTCATAAAGGCTGGCACTAACGGCACACACACACATAACTGGATCATGGGATTCATTAAAATTGTATTCAGACAGTCTCTCTGTTCATTCTGACATCACTATCTATCTAAAAGTAAAAACAAATTTTTTTATGAGAAATCTGCTCCTTGGTGTACTTTGTAATACCCAAAAGATATTAGGTAATTGACCATAACGCCCGCGAATCACCGCGTAGCATCGGCCAGCTCTGACCAGGGTCCGACAACTATATAGCTCTGCTCCATAGACTCTCATGCAATCATCTCATATTTTATTCATTTTTAGGCTGTTTTAGACCTGAAGACAGTCAGAATCAGCGTCAAACATCGTGAACAGTGAAGCTTTCACTTATTCCTGTACATACCGACGTGCATTTGAATCGTTGCCTACCTAAAAAGGCAAACGAACAACATCGGTAACTGAATCTTTGAACTGTCTACGTAAGTTGACAGCACTTCTCCTGCTGTCCAGTAAGGTGGGTGATTCCACAAGTCCAAACATTTTAAGTTTAATCCACTTTTGAAAAATGTGAAAATCTGCACAACAGCAATCATAGTTTGAAGTTCCTTAAAAAAAAGTGAAGAGAAATCAAATTTAAATTCGACTTTAGTAAAAATCACAACGCAAATGGATCTGATTTGCCTTTAATTGTATAATCTATGAGTCCCACTTGGGTATATTCATTACAGAGTTTGAACAACTTGTGTGTGTTCACATGTCAAAATGGGATTCTTTATGCTCTTGTAATTTAAACAAAACCCTCTTGGTGCTTAACCACAATGGATCCCCAGACCAGCGGAAAATGAGAAACAAATGCTCTCAACAAAGTCCTGTCTCGTATGAATGAGAGGCTCAAGTAAAACTCTCCACCGCAACAATGCAGCTTCTCTCTGAAGTCCTCAGGACTGTTTCTCCATTGATCTCAGTGTTGACTACAACTGTACACGGAGCAACAGCACGACTCTGCCAGGCCGTGACTTCCCCTCCTCTGGGCCTCAGAGCAGAGATCGTCCTGAAGCCTTGTTGTGGGCTCCGCTGTCCAAGAATCAGCCTCTCGATCCATGTGGCTCGTCAGAAGTTTTGTTTTGTTGTTTCTGTGGTTGTTTACAAGAGAAGGAGGCTCGGGAGTTTTCAATTAGCGAGACATTTTTTCCCTGTGACCCATCCATCCTGCCTCATTCTCTCAGACTCTGAAGCTGAGGTTTACTTAACATGCTGATATTGAAAGAAAAGGTAACAATGTTCTGCTTTACGTTCTCGCAAAGATCCTCAAGGGAAAACAGCAAAGTATGAAGATGAATTGTTCCCATTGCGACCAAACGTAATCAAGCCCTTTCATTGATTGGTCATGCCAGGGGAATAAGCCCCACTATGATTCATTAGAGTCACTCTTCTTGTCCTCTCAGAGAAAAGGAATAAGACCTATGTTGCTGCTTGATTAGGAATGGCCTTGACCTGTTTTAAAGAAGGACAATATACTCACGACTCCTGCACTGCCTCGTCATCTTCTCACTACATCAATGAGTTGGATTGGCTTTTATTTCTGGCCTGATGTGTGTGTGTGTAGTGAATAACAACAACAGAGTGTAAAAATGGAATTTCCCCAAATGAGGTATTAACGAAGTGCTTCTAAATAGAAACAAAAGTCGTTTACAGACACTTGGGAATCCACCTTCAATAGTTCATATACAATGACTTAATTTGTAGCTGAATAATTGTTTTCTTCCCCTTTTTAGTCCAGTTACAGTCGCAGACACTTCATGAGATTTGTACTGCTGCAGTATGGGAAACAATGGATCAAAGGTGTTGAATGTGGAAAATGTGTAGTTCATAGTGATGAACCCACTATCAACCAACTCTGCATTTCTCCTCAGTTATACGGAGCATTTTAACACCTTTCGGCTTATTAGTTTGGTTTTCTGGCACGCAACTTTAGTTTTGGTTCATGAACTTTGTTTCAAATCGCAGCGGGAAAGATTTAATAAACTCGCTGTATCCAACCTGCCCAGCACCTAACGGCAGACGGTCAGTTAGAGACTAAAAGTGAGGCTAATGCAGAAGTGCCTTAGACTTGCATTCTTTCTAATAGCCAGCAGGAGGCGTCTCCTCTGGTTGCAAAACAAAGTCAGATTGTATGGAAGTCTATGAGAAAATGACTCTACTTCTCACTTAATTTATTCCCTCAGTAAACATAGTAAACATGAGTTTATGTTCTCAATGCCATTTAGAGTAAAATAGACGATAAAGCAGGATGTAATTTAGGGCGTGGTTACCTTGTGATTGACAGGTCGCTAGCACGGTGTTGTCCGGTTTGAGAGTTGTCCATGTTTTCGTCTAACAACTTTAACCCTTTCACAATGTGTTTTCAGTTCCTGAAAGTCAATTGTAACCTTTTTGGTCGCCTTAAAATGCCTTATTCAGCATTTGGTTGTAATTAGCTCCACCCTATCTTGACTCTTTTGGTTGTAAAAAACCTAGATGACGAAGGCCAAAATCCAAGATTGCAATGGCCAAATTGTCAAACTTAAGGCTTGTCCACTGGATTTGTTAACAGGCAATAGTTTTCTATAACATGCTGGCAAGTTTTCAGCTTATTCAGCTTTCAAGTGGGACAAAAAGAACATAATAATAATAATAATACATTTCTGGTTATATGACAACTTATTTTAGTATTATTGGCCATCATTCTTATCAACAATTACAATATTGTACTCAACAAATTCATTGTTCAGAGTTGGGAGCAGCAACGTCATTAAAAAGAAGTCAAAACAGTAATGTGCAGCCAGTTGATCCGATTTTTAAACAAGCCACCAGGCTTGTGATATGTGTTTGTTAGAGATGTGCATTGAGACATTATCACTTATATTAGGGTATAATCACTTTCTGTTTTACCTCCAGATAAAGTGGTTTATATAATCTGGCTTCACAGTTGGTTTTGCTTTAGGGACGTAGCCGTGTTCCCAAATCTCAGCAATCACTTTGATGAGAACTATGATCATAACCAATAGAAAAGACCAAAACTTCATAAAAAGTCTTGATAATGTCCTTCAACTTTAGCTTCAGATCCATGTTATTTATAAACTGAGGTGCAAAGAGAACAGCCTTCCTGAAGATGGATCCTTGAGCTGCTTGTGGAATGTGTTGGGTGTGAACTCTCCATAGGTATTTTGACCTCTCGCCTTCCTGGAGGGCGGAGACTTAAGCTCATTATTATTACCTTCATTATTTCAAATGCTGGACCAGATGCCGGAGCGGGAGGGGGCCCAGCACACCCAACAGGGATCTGAGGCTCCTGATTGGTCAGAAGGAGAAGAACGGTTCGGAGGCCAAAGGGTAGATTGGAGACACCATCTGCTGACTATCTTTTTCTAAATTCACAGCATTTTGCTACATTAAGGACTTTGAGGAGACGACGCTGGTCCCCTTGACAGAGGACACGCCCTTGTAGGGTTATAAAATTCCATGTGTTTCATGTAGTATCAGCATCCGATATATGATACAATGTAGGTCCTTGACAGTAAAATGATGACACGCCAGCCAGGGAAACCAGCGATTTAATTTTTGTGATAAGTATTTATGAAACCCATAGCTTCCTAATACTGAATGTATGAGGTACAGTGGGTCATCCTTTGTTTGGGAACTGCCTTATAAATGTTTTTGAGAATTTTAGTTTTCCAAAACCCAAGTTTTGTAATGATCATATATTTGTTTTACACATACAAATGACCTTCTGACCCTGCAGTTTAAATTAAAGATGCTATAATCAATATTTGTATAGTGATAAAACCACAAAAAATGATCACCTGACGTGCAGCTGCTTTTCAGCATCTTTCAGCTCAGTGGTTTTTTTACGACCTGCAGCTTTACTGTCATTCTCACCGCTCTCATCAGTGTTGTTTCAAGAGCCGTTATTTATTTTTTTCCCCAATAGTGTTCTGCCGCGTCCCGCCCTACTGTGCTGTGATTGGCTCGTACTTGTTGCCTCGACTGTGGAAGGCAAGGCAAGGCAAGTTTATTTGTATAGCACATTTCAACAAGGCAATTCAAAGTGTTTCACATAAAACCATTAAAAGCATCAAAACATAATGCAAAAGAAAAGAAGATTTTAAAACAATTAAGAACATTAATTTAAACATTAAAACATTAAAAAGCTAAAAAATTGAATAAAAGTTGCAGTGCAGTTTAAGAAATAAAATACAGTAGTGAAATGCAGAAATTGATTAAGATCCTTGAATCTGGTTCAATTAAAAGCAAGAACAAACAGAAGAGTATTCAATCTGGATTTAAAGGAGTTTAGGTCCACTCAATTTCTGTCACCAGTTTAGCTAGCTGGCTAACTAGCCAGTTGGTAAATGAGTAAAATTGTACTACTTAATGTTTCATCGACACACTCTTGTCACAGCGTAGGAGAGCACACTGCTATCGCCACGAGTGATTACTTTGTTTGGCTCATTTTGTGTAACCAGTGTAGCATGAAAACATGGTGGAATGGGTCAGCTAACTTGTGGACTAGCCAGCCGCTAAAGATTCTTGTCTGTGCTCTTGTCACAGTGTCAGAAAACGCATTGCTATCACCTTATAATCTGTGAGTTTATGTTATTCCCCATCTTCATGGTAATTTCCATACAAACCTAACAACAGTGAGGCTGCAATTTTGCAGTTATTTTAATTAAGGACAGGGTCTGTGTCATCCTAGCTTACAATTCCTCACTTGTGAAATAGGTTATGACGGTTCTGTAATGAGGCCCAGGTCATCTGAAACATGAGTACAAATTAATTCTTATGTTCCTCTGCTGGATGTGTCAATGGGCAACTGACTGTTAACAAGTTTGCCATATCAATTTAAAAGGTGAGAATATGTCAATGTTCTTTTCACACTTAGTTTTCACTGCCACCAAGTAGGAAAAACAAATCTGTTAATGCAGCTTTAAAGGGCAAGATATTTGAGAGTTCTTATTGTCAACAAATCCAATAAAAAAAAAAAAGAAAAACTAAAATAATTACACTGGCAAGTCATCTTCTTCCTCTGTGTCATAGAGCTTCATTGTTGTCCAAAAACTAATCAATGAACAACACTATTGCACTGGGTGACATGTTCCTTCATCACCATAAACACACACACACACACACACACACACAGAGACACACACTTATTTTGACTCAATCCCACATACACCATCCTGCTGCCCCAAATACACACTACCAAATGTGTATTAATCTGCATCTGAAAAATAGTTTGTGTAGAATTTCAATGTTTTAGGAAATCACTCAGGCTTTTTGTAAAGGATCAATATAGTTGTGACCAGTTTTAAAAAATGTACGTCCAGGGGTCCTACAGAGGGAATCAGAATCAGAAATACTTTATTGATCTCTGTGAAGAAATTGGGTTACGTTACAGTTGTTCCATTTTAGATTGAAAATATATGTAAACATAGAAAAATGATAGAGAAAAAAAGAAAAAGAAAAAGATTTATGTAAAAATAAATATGGAAAATGGAAATAAGAAATATGGAAAAATATGTATACTACAATATAAAACAATAGTATAAATTATATTAATTCTGAAAAATGGGATCTATGGATGAGTGTTAAAAAGTCAGCAATAGTATGAATAAAAATATTACTTAAAATGTACAGTACAAATAATGCTGAATGTGCTAAATAATATAGAATGTGGTAGAATGCCAGTCTTATCCTTTAAAACATGAACATGACCAAAAGTGTAGTTGCATACACCAGTGCAAGTTACATTTTGCTCTCAAAAATCCAGTAGGTAAACATTGAGTCTGGAAAGTTGTATCACAGATATATTGCTGCTTTTCAAATGATACCACAGTAAAGAATTATAGGCTTGGTGTGGACAGAAATGAAGAGAAAAACATGTGTTTTCAGATTAAAGTGGCTAAGTGCAGACACGGTCTCCAGCTGTGTTACCGACCCTACTCATGAATGTCCTGCACAGCTCTGCACATACATTGGATGACGATGCTGCGTTTGCCCTCTCCTCCATCACACCCGTTTTGTGGCTAAAAATACATCTTACCATGCAGGAAGCTCATGAGTAGAGTGAAACCTGACATAATGTGACCTTTACCGGAGGGAGGCCCCTCAAATGAACGAGTCTTCTACTTGTCGACGGGTCAGGGGTCTGTGCATATCGAACAGTGAATCTCTTTTGTCAGAGCAACAATCTGTTCAGTGGAGAACAACATTGTGGCAGAAAATGTGTACTTGTGAGACATAAAGCCAGCATATTTTGAATTAAAATAAGAGAGATCATACACAAGGAGAAAAGAGTCGCATACTTTGATGAATAGATCTCATTTGTCTTTTTATTTATGTTTTAGGTACGTTTGTTTTATTTTTTATGCCTGTGTTATCAGGAATGTTTTTGCTGATTCCAATGGAGGACTTTCACTTGCTTTTACGTCTCGCTCATATGAATGTTGATAAGCGTAATGGAAAAAATTCAGAAGGGAGGAAACTGTTCCTGAAAAACAATCCTCTGTGCTATTTCCTCTGACAGGAAATTGTGTCTTTGATCTAAGCCACCACACTCATCTGGTCATCGCATGCGAGGTGTCATTCCTTCCTACGGCGGAGAGAGAGGAAATTTGCTTTGGCCGCTGTGGCTCACACGCTGTGGCCCGTGTGAATGTCGAACACTCAAGTGCTTGAAAGATGAAACATAAGATTGCACATTTTTAATATTGCTGGGTTCAAGAAGGGTTACCCGATGAAGGCCCTTATAGTTCTCGGGGAAGGAGGACAGAGGGACTGATTCTTTTGTCGTCTACTTGTCGTGCACTTGCATCATTCTTCTTCTGGCAGCAGGGGAGTGTCGGTAATGAACATTATTGACCGAGCACAGTGTGGCAAGAAGATTCACACCTGCCAGACTACCAGGGAGTGTGTCCCATTGTGTGCTCGCGTGTGTGTGTGTATGTGTGTCACCTACACTGACGGTGTAAGGGGTCATTTTCATGTGGAGTGTCCCACATGGTCACAGATCAGTCAAATAAACACAGGAAGGTGATGTCACACTCGCATGCGAGTATGACATTGTGCATTTTGCTTATCATTCCTCACGGTTGTTTAAACATCATTCAAATTAAATGAAAATGTATGATGTGGAGATTGTGGTGTTGGTTTTAAAGTATGTGATTTATATTCTGCAAACAGAAGGTGGGAAGCACGCTGATCTTGATGTGTTGTTTGTCACAGTTAGGGTCGACTGCATCATTACTGGAGTGTGCCGCCTGGGTCTATTCAGCGTCAGGAGGTACAGGAGTCATCATTAATAATGTTAACAAGGCCGTCAAGACTAATAAGATCTTTCTCAAGGTCAGGCTTGATGCTGACAGGAGAAATCTCAGCGTAACAAAGTGGGCAAGAATTTGTGAAAAAGCTATTTCTAGCAAACTAAAGCTTTTTCCCTGCAGTTCTTTCTCTATGAACACATGATTTAAAAACACGGAGGTGGCAGGAAATAAGGTAATCAACAGCACTCTTTTCTGAAAGTCACCCTGAAACCAAAACAGCAGACACCTGTTAATTAGGGAGCAATTGAATGCAGGTTGCAATAAATGCTACCTTTCTGCTGCACACACAGAGCAAGCAGCTTCAGGGCAGTTGGGTTACTGTTGCTTTGACCAGTATTTGTTGAGTTGCTGTACCATTTATGACTGGCCCTGTTTTCTGTGCAGGATCTTGCTGATTTGTTTAGTTCAAGCAGAGCATGTGCGTTGTTTATGGGCTACACAAGGTGAGCCACACACAAATGTCGCTGTCATTTATTGGTGTGGTTATACTAGCTGTAGATTTATATTCTTGTTTCTCTTGCAGCTCGGAGACAAAACAGCAACACAAATGTTGGCTTCTTGCAACAGAGTAGTGGATTTGGTGGCAGCTATCCCCAGAATCAACTCAGACAGGCCTCTGGTTCTCCTGGCTCAGCCCAGAGCAGTAGCCTCAACACAGACTCTGAAGTTGGCAGTGGTTATAGCCAGAGATTTCCCAGTAGTGGTTACACACAAACTCTTTCACAGCCAGCTAAAAGTGGCTATGCTTCAGTCAGGTTGGCGCAGAGCAGCTCAGAGTCAAAACCTAACTGGCAAACGACTAATTTGAATCAGGAAAATTTGAAAAAGATGCGAAAAAAGGAGTTATTTGGCCATTCAGTTTCTATTGCTGGTGGCAGTTCACTCAGTAAGTACAATCAAACTCCGATTAGCAAGAAGAGAACTTGGCCAGTTCAGCAGGGTACACCAAGTACTAGCAACTATCAGTTCTGAATCTCTTCAGAGTCCAAAGGAAAGCTACTCCTTCAAAATCTGCCTCCCATCAGTCGGCAGCACAGAAAGCTTCAGTTAATTCTAAAATACCAGCCTACACTGGGCTAATAGGTTATTCTACTCCTATGAAGTCTTCCAGCCTGCAATTATTGGGCCCTTCTGCTTCTATTGCTGGTGGTAGTTCACTGAGAAAGTACAATCAAACTCCGATGAGCACAGATGCTGCTGCGTCACGAAGAATCCCCGTTCGGCCGAAAACATCAACTAGTGCCCCTCTGGTCAGGGCTTTGGCCCAACTAGAACCCTCAAAATCCCTCAGAGCTTTGGTTTTTGACTTCACGCTATCAGTCGGCTGAAAAAACCTGCTGAGCAGAAGAAAGCGAGTGTCAGGAAGCTGCAGCAGCAGGCCTACGCGGCTCCCCAGCGCCCGTCTGCATCTTACAAGCCACAGGTCCAGAGTGTTCCTCCGGAGGCCAAATGGAAGAGGATCAGGCCACGTCTGGGACAGTAAAATGTGGTTTCTAATGTATCTTCCTCCAAATGGTTGAAGCAGTTGTCCTGGGATGAATTGGATTTTTGTTTAAATAAAAGATTTAATTTACATCTTGTTTTGTCTTGACTTCATATTTTATCTGTCACTGGTAAATGCCCAGCATGTGTGCATATTTCTGTAGGCTTGGTGCCATCTAGTGTCTAAAAGACGTGTTACAAAATGGTTCCCCTTGCCATGTGTATACTAGGTCTCAATGTACAGCTAGATTCTGAAGACCCTGGCTGTGGTCAAAGTCGAACATCTAGTCCTAACCACTTTTCCTTGACCTCGATGGAAAACGTCATGTGGTCAAGGAAAGATGTGGAGCGTTCATAAGAATTTGGGAGTAAAACAACTGGTCAGAGAATCTGAAAACTTTCGCTAAGCTACGTAATTATGACGCGACGGCGGCTGTCACTGATGTAGGTCTGCCATGGCAAAACCTCAACGAAGTCCTACATTAAACACCCATGAAATATTTTGTGGCGACGGCATGCAGGCTATATTTAAAAAAAAAAACTCCTTAATTGACCGCCTACTTCACTCGTGTGTGTGACGGAGGAAATCAGAAGTCCTTCCAAACTCCTCTGCGCCCTGGCCCTGGGTCAGTCGGACCCCAGGAACATAGCACAGCAAGCCCAACACAGATACAGATACACATACGCGAGAGCAAGTACAGTCCCCGACCCACAGACGCATGTGCACGTACACGGGGAGCAAGTACAAGACAAGCAAGTACAGTGCCTGGCCCTGGGGTCATCGAGACCCCCGAGGACCATCTGCACCTAACGTACAGTGCAAACTCCCCTGCTCCCTGGCCCTGGGTCTTCGAGACCCAACATGAACAGAGCACAGCAACGCCAACACAGATACACACAGACACATGCAGGAGAGCAAGTGCAGTCCAGTCCCTGACCCTGGTTCAGCGAGACCCCCCCAAGGACCCTCGGCGACTAACGGTACGATGCAAACTCCTCCGCTTCCCCCCGCTCCCCGACCCTGGGTCACCGAGACCCCGAGGTACGTATGCCCACCGGAAGGACAGGGGACAACGGCACAGCGATCCCACGTGCACGCGGGACCAGGTGGACTCGTCCCAATGTCCGTTCCCATTGCCCGCGGGCGTTCTAAACAAATTACTAACAACAAAGCGATCGTATCGACGCATATGGAAACGCTGCGTTCGGTCCCCGAAAAGGTTACGACAGCACAGTCCACCAGAGAACAGGCTATGGCGTGCGGTCCACGCAAGGCGACGGCAGCACGGTTCACCAGAGAACAGGTTATCGAACAGCTGTTCGCCCAACACCAACCGCCGTCCTAACCAGAAGCGGACCCGGATGACGATTACGACGATTGCGACGTTCCCGATCCCGACCTGGACCTCAATCCCAACCTCGATCCCAACGTCGATCCCAACCTCGATCCCAACCTCAATCCCAACCTCAATCCCAATCCCAACCTAGCGCGTGATGCAACCGTGGCATCGTCACGAGATGAAGTAGAGGACCGAGAC